>VYZP01046871.1:0-20504 GCA_013400635.1 Hypocryptadius cinnamomeus | reverse complement strand
TGTCCCTCCCGGGATGTGCTGATGTCCCTCCCGGGGACAAATCACACGCCGCCGGCGGCTTTATCGTGACCAAGTGAGAGAAGCTTTAGGAGTGAGCGATGAGCTCTCGAGCAGCGGCAGGATGCAGGGACCTCCTTTGATCTTTGATGGGCAGGGATCCCATCAAACAAGGAAACAAGGACAATTCTGACTGCAGGAGACACACGCTGCTGATTAATTAGCGGTGTGAGGACGCAGGGACAATGTTCTGCTCATTTGGCTCCGGGACAAACCCCGTGGCTCGGTGCCCACCCGGGACAAGGCGCCACTGTCCCGCCAGGTGAGGCTGATCCCGCAGCTCAGAGCCAGCTCGGCAGGACGGGCTTGTGCAACTATAAAATAAAAGCACCTGAATAAAATACAAAGCATTTTCACTATTTAGGACCTGGCATCTCTATTTCTACAGCTTGAGCCCTGCTTGTCAAGTGCACGGTCACAAAAAAAGGTAAAATATCAAAGTATTTACCTTCACCCACAACACACCTGCTCCTGTTGGGGTTACCCTGGGAGGTGCCACTGTCACACCAAGAGTCCAGGGATGCAGACTCTCAGCAGAGAATTCTGATTCCCAGCAGAGATCAGGGAATTCCCTGATGAAAAGCTGTAATAATACGTCCTTCTTAGGAGGTATTTTATCTCCCATTCCTGTTTTTTTATGGTGAGCCAAAGGGCAGGCAATAGTGATTACAAGGCCAGACAGGAATTATTGCACAAATCATGAGAACACTCAGCTTGTGTTCTTACAGTTATTGCCTACAGAGGTTCACTTGATACACCAGCTCAGGGCTTTTCATTTGTTTTGATGCTGATTTGCATAAAAAGCGTTGAAGCCAAACCTCAGAGGGGCCTGATGTGTTCCTGTCACCAAAGTACAGAGATGCTCTGGTAACTTCAGGTTCGTTCTCAGAGCTCTGCCATTAAAAGACCCAAATTAAAATATTCCAGGCAACAAAATGAAAGTGACCCAGCATCAAAGATGTCACTCTGATTCAAAATTCCTTTTAAATTGGTCAAACCAAGTCTCACTTGAATGAAAGTTGGTTTATTGCTGCCAGCTATATCTGGATTTTCCCTTTGTGCAGACACATTTACTATGAGATGTTCCCTGCAGGGAGAAGCAGACAAAACACGAGGAGCTGCAGGCCACTCACATTTCATTATCAGCGTGCAGCCTTGGAGAGAACCCACGGCCAGACCCTCAATTAACTCACTCACACTCCTGTTTGCTCAACCCATTATCTGCTCCCGTTCCTGATAAGCCCAGATCAAGCTGCAGCCAGAACTTGCTGTCTGAAGGACAAGCTTCGCATGAGTCACGCCACGTTTCTTTTATCTATCAATTTCTTCTGTCAATAATTGCACAGACACTCTCACCAATGTCTGCATGTCCCTGTTTATGATGAGGCAGCACCCCAGTGACAGGCTCTGACCTGCAGCCCTCGAGGTCACCAGGGAGTCAGGAATGTCACACTGCTGTCAGGAGCCACGGGGAGAGGGACAAGGCTGAAATCACCCAGTCTAGAAATGGTAAAATGCACAGAACAGGCCTGCATTGTCCTGCAGGACCACTGGAACACGGGAGGAGCAAAATAATGTACCTGTGGGTGAGGATTGTACCGTGTCCATCACCGGGACTCCTCAGAGCAGCTTAAACAAACATCTTTCAGGAGCAGTACAAATAAAGCTAATCCTGCCTGGAGACGCGGGGCTGCGCTAAAAGCCCTGGAGATCCCTTTGCTGGGAGTTTTCAGGGTGGGTTTTCCCTTCCCGGAGCGCTCCTGCCGTGCTCCCTGGTGCCCTGCAGCTCCTGCCGAGCCCTCCCCCGGCTCTGCCGCTCCGCGCTCCGCTCCCTGCGCTGGGAATGGACCCGGGAACACAGAATTCCCTGCTGCCTCCGGCCCATTCAGTGCCCTAACGCACAGCATTCAATTGCTCACCATTTCTTGATGCTCGGCTGATTTATTGCATTATTAAATTAAGGTCCAAGGCTATGCCAGCTTCCTGACAAGGCTGATAGGACTCTTCCCTAAATCACCGCGGCTGTAACCCTTCAACCCTGACACAGTTGCCTTTGCTGCCTGACTCTCAATGCCCCATTGTCTGCACTGCCAGCCCCAGAAATCCAGATATAAACCCAGAAATATGGATATAAATGTGGATGTGTTATGGCATCCATGTCAGATCCAGTGCGTCCACAGGAGCCCCTCTGAGCTCCCGGTGTCTTTCCAGGGGGAGGATGCTCCTGCTCTGTGCTGTCCCAGGATTTCTCAGGCCCTGGTGGAGGAACAGAGCTGAAAACCAGTTCCAGTGGCAGGACACGATCTGCCTGCCAGGCTCACTGTGACCACACACGTGGTGATTTCCTCTACAATCTGTGCAATCTGTGCTCTCAGCCTGCCTGTGGTTTGTGTCCTTCCACAGGCACCGTTTCATTGCAAAGCCCATCTGGAATCATTTGGAAGAAATATTCCATTTATAAAATAAGAGCTCATTTTATATCATGTGAACTAATATATTTGACAGCTAATATTGACGAGTTGCTGTGCTGTGAAGTTTCTACCCCAATAAAATGGAGTTGCCATGTGCAGGAAGGTACAGGGGGGTTTTGTTATCCAAGATGGTTTTTTGAGTGTTTGGGGACTTTTGAGGCAGTTGGGAGTTAATTCTCAGTCCTACCTCAGCCAAAACATACAGGCCAGGTACTCCTTAAATACATATTTTACATGCTTAGGCTTATTAAAAGAAACAGAAATGTCAGCCTGTAAAACTATTTGCCCATGTAGAAAGCTACTCATAAAATCATAAAAGAATGATCTGTTCTTACAGTGTCTTTAGGTAATTTTGGAATCCGTGCCAAAGAACAAAAGGGTTTTGCATGGAGCCCCATGAAATTCAAGTCATGATTTGTCATTGTAATAATTTCTGTCTGGCTTTGACAGAACGTTCCTGTAAAATTTTGTTATCCCATCCGAGTTGTAATCCACAAAGCCCCCATGATGACACTCTCCTTTCTGGATTTTCTTTCTCACAAGGTGATGTGGACAGCAGTGGGAGGATGGGCTGTAGTTATTTACATTAGCCAGTTCCAGTTTCCCCAGACTGACAGAAATTCCCATGGAAATTCTGGTTACATTAACTTTGACAGAGATATGGGACTGTTTTTGGAAACTTAAAAAAACAAAACAACTAGGGAATACTTTTCATTTTTATTAACATGCAGCATCTTAATTTTGTTTATTAAAGAAATAAATCAAGGTTAGTTTCTGCTTAGTTTCAGATGGTTTTCACAGGAGACAAAAAAAGAGAAGTCAAATATTGGCCAAGCATCAACCCAGTGAGGAATCCCATAATAGCAGCAATCCCAAGGTGGATGGCAGTGAAGGGAACAGCATGAGAAAAGCAGATTTTAGAGATGAGTATGGCATGGGTGCATTTACTTCAGTACATGGACAGTGATTGTGTGTTCTTGGAGATTAAACACACTTGGATGTGGAATTCCTGCAGGATCCATCCCATCCCATTATCCCATTATCCCATCCCATTATCCCATTATCCCATTATCCCATCCCATCAGGGCTCTCTGAGGGCACCCCAGTCACTCCCTGCCCTCAATTTTTGTTCCAGATGCATTAGAAAATGTTGTGCACATTAACTGAAAATGGTGTGAACATTCATTTTCTCTGCATCCAGCCTCCCCAGAGCCACTGCTTCCCTTCTCCCCCTGGAAACAAATGCAGGAGCTCTGAGCTGGCCACTCCAGGGGGAATTGAGGGCACTTAAACCCCCTGATTTTCACCCAGCCCTGGAGCTCCAGTGCCAGATTTATTTACCTTTTGCTGAAGAACCATTTGTTTCTGCGTGGCTCATTAGTTTTTCTGCTCCATCAGTCCCCTGGGTGAGCTGCTCAATGAGGCAGAGCTTCTGCTTGGTCAAATCCTGACTCCCTCACCTTCACCTCGTGTGGCTCAGCGCTGGGCTGGGCACTAAACTCCACGTTCCAGGAGGATGAGCAGTAAAAGTTCATTTTTTTGGGTGTGTATTCCAGTTGGAAAGAGCACAGTGAGAGCTGGCTGTCTCCACTAGGTGTCCATGTTTCAGCAGTTTTCATTTAGGGCTCCACTCTGCGAAATGCAGAGCAATTGTTCTGCTCCACTGCCAGATGTGAATTGGAGATAGATTTTCATATTAGTCAAGGGTGCACCTGGGCCTGCACCTCAAAAGGCACAAAACACTCAAAAACTCAACCATTGCACATCTCAGACACTCAAACCAGCCCTATAAGGGCTGGCAGACTTTTCAGATATTGATTATTGCCTCTCTTGCTTTTCTAGTGTCTTTCAAATTATTACGTGCTTTGTATTGACCTGTAGGAACAAACAGAAAAAGCTTTCCAGACTTTTAGTGGGTTTTTATAGTCTTTTTTTATTTGACTTCCAGTTTTCTCTACACAGCCCTTTTTTGCATTCAGGTGAGCACAGAGCCCTAAAGCAGTGGCTCAGAATTTTAGAAACACCTGCTTAATTGTCAAATAACTGCTTTGCTCATTACATTTCTCTTCAAATATTGATGCCTAATATTTACCTACTTTTCCTGGCTGTCTAATGGATGCTGCAAGGCAGAGTTTTGTGCACTGAGTGAGCACAGGGACTCTTTCATGCTCCCAATTTTAAACAAACTGTGGGTAGCAGCCTTTGGTGCTCATTTATTGAAGGTGTTTTTCACTGCTTGTTTTTGTCATTTGCAACCCCATTCATTAATAAGAAGCCCGAGAGCAGTGATTTCATTCAGATACCAGGGAATTCCAAGGAGCTGGAAAGAAGGTCTTCCCTAAGATTACTGGATTCCCTTCTAGGAATAACCCAGCAGATTTTCTTCCTTTTTTTATCTTTTTTTCTTTTTTTCTTTTTCTTTTTCTTTTTCTTTGTTGGTTTTCTTCTGGTTTCCCAGGCATTTTCAGTTTGTTAAATGTAAGGGATAGACTATTTAATATTTTAGAATTTTAGGGAATGCTATGTGCCAGAACATTTTAAGGCAGCTTCCAGGACCACATGCAAACGAGGCTCTGGTGATTTATAATTCCCATAGCTGTGAGTGTAACATCTAAAACTGAGGTTGACTCCAAAACTTTTACCTCATTTACAATGCTAAGGAAGCAGAATAGGTTCTTTTATTATAGAACAAAACCAAAATCTGGTGTCACTCCATCTAATTTGGACTGTGTCTGACCCAGGAATGTGCTTTAAGATTTCTCTGCACAGGAACAGTCCTGTGGAACTCAGATTTTACCTGAAATGTGTCTCAGAGCTCATCTCAAATGCTCTCTAGGTTCATGTGTCACGGCTGACAGAAGGACAAAATAACAAACAAATCAAGGAAAACCCCTAAATCATCACATTCTAAAAACTGAAATAAATAAACCAACTTGTTGCCAAAGGTATATATGTTTTTAAATACAAAAAAACCACCCAGAACATCCTCTTATGGAATATATCCCAATCTGCAATATTTACTTTCCGTTTGTTTAATAACAGGAAAAGGCTTGTTGCTTCTTTTGTTGAGTTTCACGTGTCAGCATCTTAATATTCCTCTGGTATTCTTGAAGCATTTACCAGGAAGAAAACAGTGCCATGGCCTATAGTAGGAAATGTTCTGTTTATTTGAAATGCCTTTATGAGCACACAAAGGCAAACAATTGCTGTCATAAACCAGGGAGCAGCTCCTGATGCCTTGGTTGTCTCATTTGCACTTCTTTGTGCAGTTCCTTGGCTCCTTTGTCCCTGCCCTTCCTGTGTTCTGCTCCTCACCTCTCCCTGCATCTTCTGAATTCCAGGGCAGGTTAAATCCCCTTTTCCCTTAAATCCCTTTTTCCATTTCCCATCACCTGCTGGGCTCTGCTGCTTTTGCTGTGGGAATGTTGGGTTGGAGGTTCACCACCCATCTGCTGCTGGATCCACATTTGGTGATTCCTGTGGGCCCTTTCCAGCTCAGAATATTCTGACAATATTCTAAATATTGTCATAAACATGGAAGTGAAGGGGTGATTATTAATGACATGATTCTGAGACTGGACTCTGGAAGAAATAATGACAAAGAACTTTCAAAGCTCTTTAAAGCTTCTCACAGAAATGTTTGAACTTATTTTGGCCCTGCCTGTTTTATTGTGGCAAATGCAGTAACTATGGCAAAATTGGGCCTAATCCTGTCAAAAAAATGCAGTTTTATTTCTGTAGGACAGACCTACAAACTGAATAAAGCAGGCCAGTTCTCTTCACACAGCTCTGGTGTGCTGTGGGTCTGTTTAAACAATGACTAAACCACAAACAGCCACTGACTGGATTCCCCAGGAGCACAACTGTGGACACAGGAGTGTCTCAAACCCAGGCTCCAGGTAAAAAAAAATAAAATAAAAAAAAAAAAGTAAATAACTCATAAAAAGAAGTGCAAACAGCGGGGAAACCTTGTCTCCATCTATCAAGCTGTGTAAAGGACAGGCAGGCTGGAAAGAAGGGGCAGTGCTATGGGGCTTTTTGTGGGTTTTGGGAGCATCTCACATCCCTGAATGTGAATTGGGGAGGATTTTAAAAGACTAAAAAAACCCACTAAAAATCTGGAAATATTTTTCTATTTGTTCCTACAAGTCAATACAAAGCACGTAATAATTTGAAAAACATTAGAAAAAGCAAGAGAGGCAATAATCAATATCTGAAAAGTCTGCCAGCCCTTATAGGGCTGGTTTGAGTGTCTGAGATGTGCAATTTAAAGGTATTTTTTGAGTGTTTTGTGCCTTTTGAGATGCAGGCCCACGTGATGCATCTTCCCTGAGCCAGCAGAAGAAAATTTCTGGTAGAAGCAGCAAAATATCAGAGGTGAGCATCAGGCTCAGAGAGCCAGGGCTTTGTCCTTGCCTTATCTTTTTGTGGGGCAGGGGCTGTTTTCAAACCCAGCAAAGTAAAACCTTGGTGCTGCTCGAGCCCCCAGTGCTGCTGCCATGCAGATATTGTGGCAGGGCTTGTCATTTGTAAAAGTGACTCAGTGGAAAGTCTCACAGGCCCTGAACTAGCAGGAGTTTTGTAAAGTTCCTATTACTGATCTATGGAATTTATACCAAAGGTGTTGAAATCACTGAGGCTCCTGCTGACTCACTTCCCCCAGGGAGGGCTGCTGACCTCAGAAATGCCCCCACGGAAGCGCAGGGCACAGAGCTGCCGTCTGTGCCACCAGAACATCCTGAACTCTCAACTCTGCTTCGTCCCAAAATTCTTTCTCAATGTGTCCTGCTGCCCTGCAAGCCCCAGTCTGTTTGAAATGCCACTTTCTTTTATAATCTGCTCTGACTCAGATGCTGAGTTGGAGTGGTATTTACAAAATATCTGTATTGCCCTGGATTTATCTTGCCAAGAAAAGTTAAATGGTTACGGATTAAAAAGATTTTATATGCACGATATGCCACAGTAAACATTAGTAAAAGTTGTTCTGAAACTATTTCTGTCTTTTGTTGAGAAAAGAAATAATTATTGAAGCTTGAAGGGGAAGACTGCTTTGTAAAAGGAAGCAGAATTAACCATAGTGAGGTTCTAAAGGAACTCTGGTTTGCTGATTAAGTGCATTTCTTTTTCCAGAAATGCAACTAATGTTTCCTTCTTTTTTAATTCTTATATCAGGCCCAAGTGCCAGCAAATTGCTTTCTTTACAGTGTCTGGAGGTTTATTTTTAGTCCCAAGAAGGGTATAGACAGCAGGCTGGAAAATCAGGACATTTGCAGGCCAAATAAACTTCCCTGCACTTGAACTCTGGGTGTCAGCTCATCCATCTCCCGTGGCTCAGCTCATTTCTGTCAGAAAAGGCTTTGCAGTCCCATCTGCCCAGGCTCTGGAGCTCCTCACACCCCAGGCTGCTCTCATCTTGCTGAAAGCATCTCCCAGTTCTGCAGGATTTTAATTTCGTGGTGTGAGACTCAGAGCGAGCAGGAATTTCATTTTCTTGCCTGGTAGAGGTCTGACAGCAGAACTGCCTGGCACGGGCTGTTGTTTATTCCCTGTGGAAGTGGGGGGTGGTGGGCACAGCCCCCACTCTGCCCTTTCAGAACTGAAATATCAGAGGGTGTGTGACACAGGAAACAGCTCACAAGTCTGTCACCAAAAGTTTACCTCCACCAGCCGACAGCCTGGGAACCAGGTGGGAAATACAGATTTTTTTTTAGGTGCCTGCTGGGCTGTTGGTGCAGTTTTTCTGAGCAGGCTGGTTTTGCCATATTTTAAATGGAGAGATCCAGGGCATCCAGCTTTTAACTGCATGGTTTTCCTCTCCTGGGGAGGGTGTTTGTGCCCAGCAGTGCTGTTTGCCCAGCTCCAGCTGGTGCTGAGCCGCTGCTTTCCCCTCCTGTTCCCATCCTGTTGAATCAACACTCCAGTGGTGCAAGCAGTGCTGGGGTGGTCAGCCTGGAGTGTTTGTCACACCATGAGGGGACAGAGCGTCCTCTCTGCTGTCACCTGGCTCTCAGCAGGGCTGGAGCACGCAGTGGGCTCCCCAGCCCCCCTGAGAGCCGCTCTCGAGCTGTTTGGTTCAGATGAAGTGCAGCTCGCTCAGAAACGAGACAGCTCTCAGTGCTGCTGCCTCTGGAGAGCTCTGTCCTCTGCTCATCTCACCTCAAAAAGTGGATTTTTGTTCATTTCTTTCTCATAGTGTAGAGTTAACACAAGTCCACAAGACCGTGAACTGCTGGTTTCAGCTCATCCCCTGAACCTGCAGACAGAACTGCTGGCTGAGTTTCAGCCAGCCACACCTGCACAAGGTCACTGTTCAGGTGGGTCACTGAGGCTCTGCTGACATGGGGCACAGCATGGAGGAATCTGAGGGCCTAGTCTGGCCTCTGGAACCTTTTAATTCTGGGCACATGCAAGGAGCCTGGAAAACTCTGGTCCTGTGCTCCAGAACCCAAGCGAAACTTGCCAGCCTTTGGCAACCAAAAAGTTTCTGCAATGTCTGTAGTCAGTGTAATTTCTTGTACACATAAATATGTGATTATTGTCCTCCAGCACCCATCACAGTGATGTGTCAATCACTACAGGAACCATACAAAGTAAATATCCTTGGATTCAGGCAAAAGTCTTGGGATGGGAGTGCTGGATCCCATCTCTGTTACCAGCAGGGTTACCCAGTGACAGCCTGATGGCAGAAATGGGAATTTAGGGAAACTCTTGCAAACTCTGACCACAGCTCATTGCAAGAGTGGAGCAGGATTGCATCAATTCCTGCAATGGGTGCCTGAGCCCCCCGGGAGAGCAGGGTCTGATTAAAACATGGCTCGTGGCTGCACTCCAGTACTTGGGATAAATAAACCAGCCACTGGCTCTTGTGCAAGGTCTATACACTTTCCTCACAGACTTTCACAAAAATGCCACATTTCTGACACCTTTCCAGCAGGCTTTTAGAGGCACCAAGGTCCAGGCAGATGAAAAATCTGAATTGTGGGTCCTGTTGCCTGTTCTGACAGGCACTGGACGAGGAACACCTCAGTTACTCACTCCTCTATTTGCAAAAAGGAATGAAACCACTCCCATGCCACTTACTTCAATATTAACAGAGATCAGTAGAAAATTTAAGTAGAAAATTTAAGAAATTTAAGTAGAAATTTAAGAAGTAGAAATTTAGACCTATTACTAAATTATAGTAGAAATTTAAGACCTATTACTTCTTATAATTTCTTTTAAGACTCCTTTAAAAGCAACTCATTGACAAAAATTCATTTCCAAGTGATTATGTACTCACAGCAATAGTAGCATCTATCTAAGTGCAAATTTACTCCTTCAACCTATCAAGTATCTATAATGCATATTTAAAATCCCCATAAACCTCCCTGCTCCACAAGGAATACTCTGCTCTCGTAAGTGAGCAGCAGGAATTTGAAAAGGCTCTCTAAAGCACTCTTATTAAAAGTCTTCTCATAGAAATCCAGATTTTTATGGATGGCAAATTGAAGTATCCAAATGTGCCAAAAAAAAAAAAAGTTAGGAATTGCTAAACTGTACCAGACCCCAGGTATTTCTAAGCTGCAGTGTGAGCTTTCCTCCTGCTTCAAAGGAAGAAGTGAAAAATGAATGTCAAATGTTGTATTTCTGCAGAAATTTCTGTCTGCTAGGATGGGAACCGTGGCTGCGTGAGAAAAGAGTGAAATTTGACAAATAGGCCTGAACTGCCTGGCTTTGAGCTCGTTCCCACCAAACAACAGCCAGGTTACACTGCATTTCAGAGGGGAGAATCCCTCCCAGCTCTGAAAGGATGCAGCAGGAGATCCTCTCCCCTTCCAGCAGTGTCCCACAGCCCCAGATGGGTTTTGGAGCTGTGCTCTGGGCTCCCTGCAGTGCCAGCCCTGCTGCTCCCTCCCTGTGAGCTGCTCAGGGCTACAGGAGACTCTCCCAGCTCTGAAAGGCTGGCTGGCACCCAGCTCAGCTCTGCCTGTCGTTTTTCAGACAAGAGATTTAGGGTCAGGGAAGATCTGCAGCCCCTCACTGGAATTTGGACTGCTCAGCTTAATCTCACCCCTGGTTCTTCCTCGTATCAGGAACTCAAGGCAAACCCCACTGTTTAGTCTCTGTCACGTTGCTGCAATGTTAAATCATGCCCATGCACAGAAATAACTGAAATATATGGATTTTCCTACTCAAGATACAACAGCAACAACAACATCTGTTTGCACCACAGGATGGCCAAGTCCAGGCTGCTGAATTGGAGTTCAGGGGTGGGCTGTGCAGGATGTTCTGTGAGGCACCATTTTTTCACAGTTAAATTCTAATGATCAGTGAAGAAAGCAGGCAGTGGGTACCCAGTTATGCCACAAGAAACCCAGGAGGGTGCTGGATCTTATCCTTGCACAGCCAAAACAAAGAGGAGGTGCCAGAGCAGGAGCTCCCCTCAGAGACAGCCAGTGCTGATCTGGGCAGTGCCAGGGACAGCAACACCTCCTGGTGCCATCACAGGGCCTGGAGCTCTGTGGGGCTGGGATTTCCTACCTGCTGGCACAATTCCCAGTCAGCTCTGGAAACTGGAGTAAACCCAGTCCTCAGGGAAGTGTTGGTGCATCAGCTGCTCTGAAAAATCAAAGCAGGAGCAGCCAATGAATGCTTTGAAACAAAGGAACAACGTTAATAGCATTAATTCTAGGAGATGTTTTTCCAGACAAGGGTCCAGAATGTTCATTTTATGGAACTAGTGCTGCAATGTTTACAAGCAGAAAAGAGGTGAAAGGGATAAAAAGGATTTTTAGCCCATACAGAGCTGTTTCTACAGTAAAACTGCCGGGTCTCTTTAGGTCTCTACTGATCATTAATATCAATATGTCCTCAAAATAAACTTTCTGATGGTGCTGAAGTGAATTCCTCCCTTCTGCTAAAATTGAGAAAATCACAGAGGACTTTGAAAGCAAACCTGATCTGGATCATTTCCTGCTCTGCCTTTATGAAATGTTTTTGAGCTTCTTTCAAGGCTCAAAAATCTGCTACTGTGTATTTCTTTGGTCTGAATTGCTGAACAGAAAGAGAATGATAAATTCTAGAAGAGCTCCTTGCCATAAAGAAAAATTCAGTGTTTCTGAAGCTTTGCAGAGTTTGTCCCCTTGTCCCCTGCAGCAGTGTGACACAGGCAGTGCCAGCCACAATCCCAGCCCTTGGGCCCTTTACCCTTCCTGGCTCTGAAACACTGATTTGCTCCTCACATGGCTGCCAGGAAGGAGGGAATATTCTGAGGGAAGAGAAATGCCTGCAGAGAAAAGAGGGAGAGAAATGTCAGGAATTCCCTGCAATCCACTGCAGGAGTGCAGGACAAACCCCTGACTCCTCCTTAGGCCTTCTCCAGTTGTGAGAAACTCCTGTGTAAGAAAGAGGCACCTTAGGAAGATTAAGTGACTTTAAGGTTTGCCCTAAAAACCAGGGTACATTTGCTTTTAAGATCCCAAGAAACAGGACTTCATGGAAAAAAATTCTCTATGGTCTTGCAGCGTTCCCTGATTTTCTGACCCAAGTTTTTTGTCCTAACTCTGTTCCATTATTTCCAGTTGTATTTGCAAACCCAGTCCCTCGTGTCTCTCCCCATGGGAATGTCCCCTGACCTCTCAACAGGGAACATTTGTTCATTGAGCTTCATCCACAGGCTGGCAGAGCTGGGGGTGCTCACCTGGAGAGGAGAAGGCTCTAGGGAGAGCTCAGAGCCCCTCCAGGGCCTGAAGGGGCTCCAGGAGAGCTGGAGAGGGACTGGGGACAAGGCATGGAGGGACAGGACCCAGGGAATGGCTCCCACTGCCAGAGGGCAGGGATGGATGGGATATTGGGAATTGGGAATTCCTGGCTGGGCTGGAATTCCCAGAGCAGCTGTGGCTGCCCCTGGATCCCTGGCAGTGCCCAAGGCCAGGCTGGGCACTGGGGTCTGGAGCCCCTGGGACAGTGGAGGTGTCCCTGCCATGGCAGGGGTGGCACTGGATGGGCTTTGAGGTCCCTCCAACCCAAACCAGTCAGTGATTTCTGTGATTCCCATCACTCTGAAGGCCTGGGAAGGCCACCAAGGGCAGTGTACCACGAGCAGGTCTTCCCAGTGTAGAGTTGCACCAAGCCCCTGCTGTTAACAGAAGTGATGAGGTTTTGTCTGCTCCTGAGGTGAAACTTTCACTGTCTCTTTCAAGCAGCCTTATTGCAAGGCCCTGTTGCATCAATGTGAGGTTTCAAAATAGAGTAAAAACCAACTTGGCTTTAGATTATTTATTTATTTGGGACTAATGTCTAAAAGAGCAGCAGCATTCCTGACAGCCAGAAGATTCCAAGCATCTGTCCTTAGCTTTCCAGTGACCCTGGGGAAGCAACCCATAATCCACATATTTTAATTGCCACAGGACTTTGTGGGCTGTGCAGGGGTGGGAATGTGGGCAGGAATATTTCTGGGTCTATAATTAATCCTATTTGCTGTACAAGTGTGATTTATGGGGCAGCCTGGGCGCTGGGGGAATGAAGGAGCTGTTCCACAGAGATGGAGAGGGCTGGGGTTTGGAGCAAGGAGAATCCAGAGCAATTTCTCTGTTTAATAAAACAGCAGTATTGGAAGGGCTCTCAGTCCTGCCAAGAATTATCCCTTGGTTTTCTGCAGCCTGAGGACCATTCCAGCAGTGACCCCAGAGTCTTTTTTTTTTGGTTATGGAGTCCAGGATTCACCAAGAATTTCAATTCTAGACTGAAGCAGAAGTCTAAGCTTGCTGAACTGAGGCTCTCAGGTCTAACAATGGGTGGAGCAGAGGCAGAGGATGCCCTGCTCACCTCTGCTCCTCCCTACAGGGAGGATTTGCCCCCTTTTCCCAAAGAAGCACCAAAAGCAAGGAATGAACCATCCTGCCACAACTTATTTTCCACTTTGGCACAAGCAGATAAAGTATAACCTGGTTATTATTTCATGCACAGCCTCTTCCAGAACGTTAACATCTTTTAAAGCAATACTGCATAATTTAACATTTTTCATGCGTGAACCCTTCGGCTTCTTCCATGATGATTCTTCATTAACAAGGGCTCTGTATCCAATTCCAGAATAAACCAGGCCACTAAAATTAGCAAAAAGGAGCCCTTTTGCCATCAGTGTCGTGTGACCAGCACAAGTGGTCACCTGACAGTGCTGTCACTGCTGCTCCATCACTTCCTTTCCCCTGTGCTGAGTCACCCCTGTGGTGACAGGGCCCTGCACCCTCTTGGTCAACAGGTTTCACTTCCAGAAGTGCCTGTAAAAGATTAATTTTGCCATCCAGGCTCAGTGCTTGGCGTGGGGCAGTTGCAAAAGACAATTTCCCTCCTCTGCTGAGTCAGGGCACAGCAATTTCTGTGCCTGTGCTGGTTGCAAGAGCAAGGCAGCTTAAATTCTCTGTATTGAAACTGCTGGGTGAAATGGAAAGAGGAGAGATTTGTCACTTGTCCCCTCCTGCCATCCCCACAGATTGCCTCTGAGTTCTGGCTCTGTTCCAGTCACCAATTTGGATGTTACTTAACACCGTTGCATACAAACAGCTGCCATTTGCTGAGATGAGAAATTATTCCATTCCTTCTCCTGTGAAAGCTCAAAGACGGCTCTGGAATCAGCAGGCCAATCTATAATTATCTCTAAACAGCAGCAGCTCAGCTCTGCTGTTATCTGCAGCTTCTGGTACACAAAATTTCAGGGTCCAAATTCAGTTCAAGTGTCTGAGGCTGCCACGGGAGCCCGAGCTGGGAAATGCAACAGGGGCTGTGCTCATTGCAAAAGGATTCCAGAAATTGCACTGAGTTAAACTAGAATGATTCCAGAACTTGGAAAATAGGCTGATGCTGGCCTTGCTTCAGGAGGCAGCTGTAATTTCTGCTTCATACAAAAACTACAAAAATAAAAGTAAAAAAGGAAAAATTGCATTAAAAAAATTCATACAAATGTTCCTTGAAAAAAACCCCATGTATTGGACATGAACCAAGGGACTTCCACAGCAGCAAAACTATTGATTATTGCCCAGGGAATGAAATATGATCACAGTCAATTTTATAGAAAACAGCCTGGTTGTGGCCCTGTTCTTACAGAAAAGGACCAGAAATTTAGTGAGCACTGTTGTCAGTAGGCTCAGCAGGACCAGGAGGGAATGGTTACAAATTCTGGATTAACCTGGGCCCTAAAAGTGGCTTTCCAGGCTGGTTTCTGCAGAGAGGGACTTCTCAACCAGCCTTGCTGCTGAATCCCACTGTTCTGCAGGTAAACAGACTTCATTCTCCAGGGATTTGATCCATCTCATCTGTATAAAAAGAGGAGGAAACACATGGGTTAGGCATAACCTGAGTAGGATTCCATAAATTTCAGCCATTCTCCTCAAATCCTTGGAGGAATAGATAATATATAATAATAGATATATAATGTATAAGCAGCTGAAATAATCTGCTGACCCTACTGATTGCATTCCTTAGAGCTGCTCCTTGGGAAAATACACTAAAAATTCTTCCTACCACGTCTCCCCAGGTCCCGGGTGGCTGTGAGGTAGAGCCAGGGTGTTAAATCTGGAGGATTGGATATCTAGAATGCCTTTGTCAAAGATGTCCCAAAAACCCCAGGAGAGCTCTGTGTACCTGCTGGGGTGGCCCATGTGGAACCACATCCAGGACCAGGCTGAAAAGATTCCCCATAACTCCTGTGTCACTTTGGGAAACCTGCTGGTCACACCATGGTCCCAATAAATCCTTTATTATAAGGCACCCTGTGCTCTCCTACATCGGAGCACTGATTGTAGGAAAATGCCTCAGAGGCCGTGTGGATGGCACCAGAAGTTTAAACTGAGTTGTCCTTTTGTGGAATTAGGAAAAATGGGAAATATTTCATGGAGCAAATGCTCCAGTTCTCATCTTCACGAGCAGAGCAGTGGCATCCAACCATGAATTCGGTGGTGCTCGCTTCTCAGTGTCTGGAGAGGCTTTTCCTGTCCATAAAACAAAGTGACACTCAGTGATCAGCCACCAAAAATTCACAGGCTTCCTTCAGGCCGAGGAAGCAGAGGAGAAATCCAGGGATCAGAGCAGCTTAGGCCGCTTAGGATGTTTAGATGTCAGCAGCTGCTGGAAATGCACAGTCAGGAGAGGAGCTGCAGGAGCTGCAGGGAGCACGAGTCCCAGCTCTCCTCTGCTCAGCACTTCTCGAGCTCTTTGTCCAAATCCTGCTGAGGTTTCAGCAGGATGGCAGTAATTCTTCCCAGGGTGACTGTGTTTACAGAGCAGCACCTCAGAGGAGAGATTTCCCTGTCGCTGTCCCTGACGGCTGGCACGTCCCCTCTGCTGTCCCCCTCCATGCCAGGAGAGCTTCTCTGCACTGTGAGCAGCCAGGCAAGGCCAGTGCCCCATGCCCCTGCCCTGGCTGGGGTGTGGGGGGACAATGTGCCCAAATCCCCTCTCTGCAGACTCAGGAGCTCTGCGGCTGCTGCCCTGGGCAGAGCTGGTCCCGCTCTGGTTTGTGCAGAGCAGGACGTGACTCACGACACTCCTGCCATCTTCTGAGGATGTTCAGGCAGAACAAATGGCATGTGACCCCAGGCCAATCACAGCTGGGAATTTGGATTAAAAATAAAAGAGGAATGAGAACATTTGTCACAGAATACTCTGTCCTTCAAGGAGAGGGAAATTTTCTAGTGGGGAATAAAAACAGCATTTATTTTTATTAAAAGTGCTTCTGTTTCACTCCATTTTTTCTGATCCTAAGAGCAATTCTCCCTCGTGGGTTTGGCTTAGTGAAGCAACACAATGCATGTTTTTTCTCAGCCTGGGAAGAGGGAATGTCGTGCCTGTGAGAAGCTGCCTGCACCTTGCACTTCTGAGCAGAGTGAAAAAGGAATTGAGAGTCATTATACGTGTGGGACGGAGATCCTGCTGCCAAACAGGGCCAGAACAAGGAGGAAAGTTTACACACTTGTTGTCTGAATTAAAGTTTGGGCAGTGCCAGGCTGGGTTTGGCAGAGGGATTATCTCCTCAGGGTTGGTGGCCAGCCAGGCAGGGCTGGAACGCTCCGTGTGGGCACAGGGGCCAGGCAGGGCCCTGCTCTGGGTGCCCACCCTGGAACACTGATGGATCAGGGGCTGGGTGCCACGCAGGCCACAGGAGTGTGACAGCCCACTGGCAGCAACCACCAGACTGAAGGGGTTTTTTTGAGTTTTGGGGTTTTGTTGGAGTTTTTTGTTGATTTGCTTTTGTGTTTTGGTGGTGCCCATTTTCTGCGTTGCCTCTCTCAGAGCAGGAGCTGAGCAAGCACAGAGCTGCTCATGGGCAGCCTGGGACAGCCTGTGCCTCTCACCCTGCTCAAGCAGAGCTTCTGTCCCTCATTTAATGTGTCACCCCTCTGGGCTGGGCTTTGCTGTGCTGTGGTTACACATTCACCACCCTGGGCTCCCCAGGCATGGCAGTGCCAGCACAGCCTGCAAGCCACAAAGTTCCCTGGCTGGTAACTCTGCCACTCCTTTATCAGCTGGCAGGGAAGAGGTGCCATCAATCTGGCAGTGGCACTCTGCTCACAGATTGTCTCTCCTCTGTTTTGTCTGTCTGCCCTGTCCTACACGATCCAGCCAAGGAATTCTGCTCACTCAGCTCCAGCACTTCAGGCTTTGCAGAGCTCTGTAAACACAAGCTCCCAGAGAAGGAACCCAAGAGCATGCCATGGCAGGGAAAAATATGCTTTAAGTACATGCAGTGAGAATTACTCAAACACTTCATCAATCAAGTGACAAACAAAAAGCAAGATCTTATTTATAATCCCTCTTTGCTTTGGGTGTAGTAAGAGGGCAGTGGATGGCAGGAAAGTAAAATCATGTTTTATTTTTCCACGTGCTGGCCTCTATTACGCTGTGGCCAACGCTGTGTTAGGCTCAGTGCATTCCAGAACAGAGCCCAGGCAGGGTGGGAGCAATGATGAAATGATATTTTATTTTCTACAAAACCTGAGGGGGAGGCTTGGAGGCTCCCTTCAGCTATAGGCTATTGCACACATTCTTCAGGCAGCTGATTACAGGGAAAAGAGCTGTGCTGAAAAAGAGATAAACACTGATTTCCTTGGTTCACTTCAGGAACAGATTTCCAGGAGCACTGAGTCAGGGGAATGATTTCTTTCTTATGGCTCTATTCTCTTTCTGTTGAAATCAATTACTAAATCAAAGGAAATCTGTGGTGATCTGAGGGCTGCAGCCCTCAGCTTCTGCTGAACTAGTCCAGTGTGTGTTTTTATTTTCTGTTACTTGAAGACAGAAATGATGTGGAAGACTCAGTAAAATACAGGATTTGGGGCAAGGCTGAATTTAACATGGTGCCCACTGTTCCTCCAGGTCAAATGGAGAATCAAGGTGTTCTCAGCTCTGAGGGACAGGAATTCACAGAAGTGTTGGAGAACCCTTGGGATATCAGAGACAGATTAAAGAAAAGCAGGGTGGGGGGCTGGTGAAGGACCTGAGTACCACATTTAGAACTGAATACCACATTTAGAACTGAATACCACATTTAGGACCTGAATACCACATTTAGGACCTGAATAACACATTTGGAATTAGGAGAAAAGTGTTAGAAGGGGATCAGAGATCTGATCCATTCTCCTGTTCCAAGGAGCTGAGAGTCTTGAGCTATTCCTGGCAGACTGAGAGGGAAAAGCAGAGGTTGGGGGAGAGAATGTGAAGCAGTGGCTGCTGGAGAAGAGCGTTCTGAGCAGGTTCCTTTTCCTGGAGCTTGGGTGGAGGGCAGAGGCACAAAGCAGTGGCAGGTGGAGCCTGTCCTGCTGCACCATCTCCTGCTTTTTGTGAGCAGATCTGGGAGCTGCCCCTTCCCACACAGTCGACAGAAATCCAGCCTGTTTGTTCTCTCAAAGGTGGGGTTTTCTCTGCAGCTCTGGGGCTGAAAATGTTGGTACCAGGAGATGGAAAAAACACAAGACTTTTAAGGTAAATTAGGGGCACACCTGTGTTAAACACCCTTGACTTGCAGCTCCTGCTGTCAAAGGAGAATTTATGCAGTAACTGTTTGTTTCAGTGCTTGAGCCTTTGCTAGTGAGACCAGTATGGACAGAAATACATATAGAAACACATAAAATACAAACATATAAATATAGAAATATTATATTAAGTATAGAAATATAAATAGACACAAAATATATAAAATATATTACATAAATATAAATATAATATATAAATATTTAAATATCTAAATAGACATAAACATATAATATAATATAATATAATATATAAACAAACGTTTCTGTCTTTGAAAGCAATAAAACTCCAGCTCATTCACAGGGAGCAGCAGCAGCTGAAGGTGGGGCATCTGTTGCCCAGTTCCACCTGTTAATGGCTTTCTGTATCTCCTGCTAAAGGAGCAATTTTTCTAGAATATTTGAATATTCTGCCACACTTGGATGAAAATCCTGCCTTGTGGACCCTTCCCCTTCTGCTCTTGGCTGCACCCAGTGAAGATTTCCAGCTCAGCCACCCATGATTTGCAAACACTGCTGTTCCTTCCAGCCCTGATTGCATGGTATCCCCATGGCAGATGCAATTGCCTAAGAGAAACAAACATTAAGAAAGAATTTAATGTATTGTTGCTTGTCCTCTGATAATAAATGCAACAGCTGCAGACAGAGAGGGGAACTGTCACCTGGAACAGGCAGTTCCGAGCACCCAGGGCTTTGGGAGAGGGCCCAGCAACGTGCACAGTGCAACCAGAAATGGGCCCCCAGGGAAGGCTGGGTCAGGCTTTTGGGAAGGCACATTTGAACAGTTTTTCTTGATTATTATGATCAATATTGCCATCAGGTCACACCTGTGCCACAAACTCACTGTGATCCTCTTTTATGGGAGGGATCTGTACTGAGAGCTCTAAATCCAGACTCACAGGTCTTGCAGCTATTTTGTTTTCTGAAAATTCTGGAAGCCCTTTTGCCATCTTCTTGTGAGGAAAGAGCCAGGGGATGGCAAAGATCGCCCTCCAAGGGTCTCCTGCTGGGTGGGACTGAGCAAATCTCAGCTCTTCCAGCAAGGCTTTGTCCAGCTCATGGGAAGAGCCAGTGGCAGATGTCTGCAGTGCCACAAAATCCTTGCAGCACTCAGGCACCCTGAAGGCTTGGGAGCAGCCTTGGCAACCCCATTCCAGTATGGGGAGAAGGAAATACAACCACATCAAGTGGAGGTTTTGTATAACAGAGTAAAATTTTAGATTTTTTTCAGCCAGACCCAAAATTTCTCGTGCCTCAGGTTTGGGTTTGCCCAATACAAGGTTATTTTGCAAATCTCATGGATGTGAAGTTGAGAAGGAAAAGAAAGAGAGGAGAATGAAATAATGGCATGAGCTTTGCTAGGTTCCATGCATAACTGATATTATTTAGTTATAGTAGCAGATTTCTTTAAAATGTCATCCATTAAATGAGAGAAAGAAGATTCTGCATGTCTGGAAAGCAGATTTGGGGTGGCACACGGCTGTGGAGACTGGGATTTGTCTCATTTTATTCAGTCATCCAAAATTTCCATCCAGAGCCTGCAGAAGGAGCAGCACCTCCAGAGAACGAGGCAAATCCCAGCCTGAGCCATCAATCCCTGCAGGAGATTAATGCCAGGCTGAGCTCCCCCTATCTCTAATTGGGTGCTTGGCTTTTGGACAGACTTAAATTAAAGATTAGGAACTCAAGCCATGACACAAATGCACGTTTTTGCTTTGTAAATAGTCAAAGAGTTAGAGGAGAGGATCTAGAGGGAGCCTAGAAATTCATTCAGAACCAGATGACGGCAGAAAAAAATAAATCTGAGTCTCTTTGGTGTAACTTAAACATCCTTTTTCCTATATAAATGAAGCCCTGCTAATTAGCCAGGACACCTTTCCAGTGACTTGTGCCATCCTTTCTTCTGCAGTGTTTAGATCACTGATGTCCATTAACTCCTGAAATATCAGAGAGAATATTAAGGAAATAAAAAAAA
>VYZP01046869.1:1004-15459 GCA_013400635.1 Hypocryptadius cinnamomeus | reverse complement strand
GATCCCCCCGGGATCCCCCCGCATCCCCGGCGCGCTCCAGCCCTGCCCGCGGGCCTTGTCTTCCCTGTGGCGCCACCTGCCGGCCGCGCCGGGCCCTGCGGCTCCCGGGTGCTGCCCAGCCCGCTGGGGACGGCCGGCACTGGGAGACCAACGTGACTGTCCTTGGCCTGGAAAAACCGCCTCAGAATGCTGCCCATGGCCACACGGCATTTCAGAGTTGTATATTTTTCTTTTTTTTTTTTTACGTTACAATTTTTTCCAGATCCTCGAAACTAAAAAAAAAAACCTAACATTTTCCAGCACCAGTAAAACTTTCAGAATCTCTTATTCATTCTTGTCAAACAACACTGTCTTGAGGCTTATATGCAACCGCTTATGGATTAAGTTTTTCTGCATTTCCTGATAAAACTCAGAAGGGCAGTAGAATGTTATCCCATGACCTAAATAAAATAAATAAAATGCAACATAACTTTGTTCAAAGCAAGCTTAGTATGCGGTATTTTTACACAAACTATTTTTTAATTAACATTTTACTTTAATGCTACATTCTGCTTCAAGGGCTTCTCCACCCCAAAAACCTGGCGGGATGGACAGCCTGCCTGGAGTGCATTCACACCAACACACACAGCATGAGCAACAAGCAGGAGGAGCTGGAAGTCATTGTGCAGCAGGAAAACTCTGACAGAGCTACCCTCACGGAGACATGGTGGGATAAGTGGTACACCAAGAGGGCTGAAATAGGTGGCTACAAACTCTTCAGGAGGTTCAGGCAAGGAAGGGAAGGTGGTGGGGTAGCCCTGTGTGATTGGGAGTTTGGATTGTCTGGAGCTTACTGAAGGAAATGACAAAGGTGAGTGTTTATGGTTTTATCAGCAAATGCCAACAAGGTAGGTATCCTGGTGGGAGTCTGCTACAGACCACCCAACCAGGACAAAGAGCTGGATGAAATATTCTATTATAATATCAGAATTAGAACAGGGAGAAGTCTCATGAGCGCTACCATTGCTCTCATGAAGACCTTCAATTTAACAGATGCTGGAAATTCAACACAGAGGGAAACAGTCCAGGAGGTTCCTGGAGCTTTCAATTCTCAGAGAAGGAAGGAAAGAGATTAGCAGAACTGCCACCTTGGACTGTTGGAGGGCAGATTTTGGCCAACTTAGGAGGTGGGCTGACAGATTTCCTGGGTAGGCAGTCCTGAAGGACAAAGGAGTCCAGGAAGGCTGGGCACTTCTCATGAAAGAAATCTTAAAGCAGGCTGTCCCCATGTGCCCAAAGAAAAGGCAGCAGTGAAGACCAGCCTAGCTAACAGGGAGCTTTGTCTGGAACTCAGACCGCAAGAAGAAAATTTATGGCCTTTGGAAGAAAGGACAGGCAGCTCAGGAGAACTGCAAAGATGTCATGGGGTTGTACAGGGAGAAAATTAGAAGGGAAAAAGCCCAGCTTCAACTTAATGTCTTATTTCCACAGACAACAAAAAACTATTTCTATGAACGCATTTGCAACAAAAGGAGGGCCAAGGAGAATCTTCATCCTTTACTGTCCTATAGTGAAAAAGAATGAGGAAAATGCCTTTTCTGCCTCAGAATGGTAAGGCCAGTTGTTCTCTGGGCACCCAGCCACCTGAGCTGGAAGACAGGGACAGGGAGCAGAATGAAGCCCAAATAATCTAGAGGGAAATATTTGGTCACTGCTGCACAAATCTATGGGGTCAGAGGGGATCCTGCCAAGGGTACTGAGCTGGGGAGTGCAGCTACATCCAGCTGGGGCTGGATTACACTGACAGAGCTCTTCAAGGAGAATGTATTTATTTAGTTTTCATTTTGCTTTTTCATTGGCAGGGCTGTTCTGTAGCAGTAAGACTGAAACTTTGCAGACATTAACTCACTTTTGTCAAAGCACAGGTGCACATAAATGAACTGCCATGCCTTGTACTGCAAAAATACTCTTGCAGTGCTGAGGTGTTAAACTAGTCCTCTCACAGTCTCACTGCTCTGGCTAAGCACATGAGAAACTGAGTCCTCTAATACTCCACAGACCACAGATAGACACCAGAGAATTAATCTGCTATTTTGTCCTTTTGTGAGGCTGATAGAGATTTTTCTGACAGGCCATCATCAAATCACTGACTGCCGTGAAGAAACAGATAAAGTGGAAATTAAAACCCACCAGAGAGCCCTATTAGCCCAATTTCTTTATCAGCACCAATGAATATGTTTTACTCCTACCTTATAGTTTGTGAAAACTTTGCATGCACAAAATACGTATGTTCATGTATCTGTTCATATACCTCTGGCACACTGGAATACTCTCAAGTCATTAAAATTTATCTTGTAGGAGAAAGTGAGTAGGACTAATGGTAGAGACAGACAGTCAGTGCTGGAGGAGCAGAAGGAAAAACAACCATGAAATAAAAAGTTCCGAACTGCAGTGGAGTTGTGAGGTACACTAACAGTAAGACATCATTTTCAAAAGCACTTTAGCAGGAACAAGATTTGAACAATATCCTCTTTGAAATGCTGGAGCAGAACAGCTGGTTTTGCACAGGATAGAGCCAAGCAAAGGATGCAAAGTTCAGACACAGCAGTTCATGAGGAGTCTGCATCCCAACTCAGAGCAGAATCATGACTGCATCCTCAGGTATGTGATCAGACTTCAGGGAAAGGAATTGAAAGAGGGATTACTGAATGTTTCAGCATGTTCAGTGACTGTGCACTCCTGCAAACTCGTCCTACTGCATTAGTATTTCAGTCCTTCAGCAAATGCTTTACAGAGCAGATGCCTCTAAAGAAAGTCAGGTAAGGACTCCATCAAAATCTCAGGGCTCCAGAACAAACTGTTTAAAAGGGGTATGATAATAAAATCAAGAAAGACTTGGGAAACATTATTTTCATTGCATTTACAGTCTCAGAAACTAGTCATTTAATACAGTACCATTTAAATTTGCTTTGATGATTGCCTATTTTATTTTTCAGAAATGTAATAATCTATGGGACTAAAATAAGAAAGCTTTTTTTTCCTTTTCAAACAAAAAGCAAACAATCAATAGATGCAGGAGAAGCTTACATGACATGCAGCCAGCTGAACACCATAGCAAGTCACTAATCTGTATGAATATCAAGAGAACAACATCATATTGACTTCATGGGTAATTAAGCTCAAAAGTCCTTGACTCTGACATAGGATTTCTTCTTAAAGATTTAACAAAATACGTAATAGTCCAATAGTGTATTTGGATCGTGTAACTTACCCTGACAGCATTCTGAACCACCTTTCAAGAGAAACTACTCTTGCTTTGAAGGCAAACATGGCAAAATACTGAAGGTGTGGCAATACGAAACATACCCATGCAAGCATGAACAAACACAAAGGAATGAACAGGGATACACAGCCTTTTTTGTACTTCAGGCAGTAAGATTATTGTGAGCTACTCCAGGAGCAAGAGTTTTGTAGGTGCCAACATGTGATTAACACGTATGCATCCCACTGTACTTCAAAATTCCCCATGCCCAGGACTGAGACAAGCAGCTTTTTTAACTGGAGCAGAGTTTATGCAGACCAGATGCAACCATAAAAATACAAACCACTTGAACCTTAATAAAATACACAGTAATGGAAATGTTGTAAAACAGATACTAAAACCATAAAATATTAACAAGCTTAATCAAAATGAACCAGGGTCAAAACCACTAAGTCCAACCATCATTCACAGAAGTACAACAAACACCAGATGTATTCTGATTTGGGACGAGAGGAGGAGAGAAAACCTCCAAACCTATCTTCAGCATTGTAGCAATCTACATGACAAAATATACAGAGCATTTAATATTTCACTGACTTGAAAAGTTACAGGTCCATTACTAAAACTTAATCGGTCACAACTCATAATCTATTCTGTAAAAGAGACATCTGGTATGTGTTAATAATATACAAAATGAGGGCAGTTGGCATTTCTCTCCCCTCAATCCCTTTTTCAATGCTATTTTCTGAAGAAATGCAAAGCTCTTCTGAACAAGTAACTCCACTTTAATGCAAACCTATAAAATCTTAAATATGTTTTAAAGACATAGGTCCTTATAACTTAGTATTTCTTACATGTATATGAGGTTATGGTTTGGTCATAATAAGTAACATCTATGTGAAAAAGTCTGAAAATTAAGTAACTTATTTTTGTGCATACATATATATAAATATACATAATTATGCAAATGTGACAAACCAAGAAAAAGCCTCCAATATTCCTCCTGAAAATGATCTAAACATTTTACCTCAGTATTTTCCTTTTTGCAGGAATGCAGTTCCCTGTTTACCAAACTTTCTAAACCACTTCAGTTCCTTCAAGGCAAACACTACATTCCTTACTATGGTTTGATATCTGTATGATGCTGCAATTACAAATACTATGGTTGTATAAAATACAGTTTATTTACCATTATTCTACAGGGCAATTGTAGTAATCAACTCTATACTGATTTTGAGAGCAGCAGAAAGATATTTTTGTAGTTATAGATTATCAAGTTTAGGATTCACTTCTCTGAGATGATTGCTGTGCTTGCACAGATCCAGGCAAGTTAGCAGACCTTCATGCATGTGTGGATCAAAACCTCTAATTCTTTGCAGTCCAAGCATTTAAAATACCTAAAAATTTATAAAGCAAACTTGAAAATATTGGTTACCAGTTCCTTTGTTTCTGTTTTCTTTTTTTAATAAGTCTTTGCAAGCATTTGTCTGGGTGGGAAACACTTAATTTTTATTTTTTTTCTATTCTGCAATAAAAGTGAAGAACTGTGGCTCAGTAACTGTAGCTTCAGGAAAAACACCAAGTATCATGAGACAGACATGAAAATCACAAAGAACTGGCAAGAATTTCCTACTGCAGGATTGAAGTGTGAGACTGCCAAACAAACTGAATTACCTAGCAGCCAAGTGGCTCATGCAGTTTTCTAAAAGCAAATAGAATTGCATTCCAGATCATCACATAAAATGAATGATGTGGGGAGGTTTTGGCTACTTGGGCAGGGGGGAGAAAAAAATTAAGGATTAATAGTGTTAAGCATTGCCATGGATTTTCCCAGGAGACTGTGGGTTCTCACTCATTAGAAGTTTTTATGAATAGGTAAGACAGGCATCTGTTGGGAATGAAGTAAGTACAGTTTATCCTCTCTCCAGGCAAAGGAGTGGCCAACATAACATCTGGGGGGCTTTTTGAATCCTACTTTCTGTGATGCTATACTCTGCAAATGGAGAATGGAAAAACGCTTCCCAAACAGTATTCAAGTCTTGCTGCAGTGCTTTGAAAAGGAGAGCAGGGCACTGAAAGCTTGGAAGGTTCAAGCTGGATGTTCTTTACCCAATACTGCTGTTCTCTAGCTCAGTGAACATTATTTCATGCATTGCTTGAGAAATCTCCAAATACGACCACTGCTGACAGATTTAAAATTTTCCTACTCTGAATTCCCTGGAAGCTACAGTTTTTCTTTTTTTTCCTTTTTCCCTGGAAAGGAAATTCCTTTATTCTCTTTAAGGACACACAGAGGCAAGGACATATTTCAAAACAGTATATCAACCCTGCCCTGATCTGTCCCCTACCAGATACCAGCCTGTAAATCTCCCCAAACAAACTTGTTACAGTCAGGTAATACTCCTGACAAACACTGATCCTTAATGACTGCTCTAAGTAGTTACATCTTGAACTCGGTGGATATACACTGTCACTTGATATTTAAGGCACCAATCCTAATTTTATTTATGTGAACACACACGTGTGTGTGTGTATGGGAAAATCCTCTCTGGGGAGAAAGAGAGATTATAGCAAATGTGCCTAACATCATAGCAAAGTGATCCACCCAGGAGAGGCAATTCCTCGCTGGAATTGATGGAGCTGTAGTCATTTACATAAAGGCTGCCCCTGACCTTGATTCTGACCTATCTTTCTGGAAACTGTTACTTTAAGCCTGGTTACCCTCTGTTTAGTGAGAAAAAAACCCAAGCTCATGTGCAGACTCAGAGGTGGGGTGGAACAGGTCAGGCTCATACAGCACAAAGCAGAGAGGAGAGCTGGCTGCCAGGGGTTTCTCTAGGGCCACTGCCAAACTCCAGCGGTATTTTAGAGGCCTTGAAGTAGCCAAAGCTGAACTTGCTGTGAAACACTGAATGTGAGAACAGAAGGGCCAAACTTCTCCCAGAATCCAGTCCTGGGAAGCAGCTCAGAGCCTGAATGAATGGATGCATGGCTATAAAAGGCTCCCATCTAGCCAGGTGCAGCTGCACGGGGAACAGGGGCGTGAGTCCTGCTCTCCCTTCTCCCACGGGCACAGCAGGCTGCTCCAGAGCCACACCATCCCTTGGACTGGCCACAGCCTGGCCTCACAGCCCCCAGTCGGAGATGGCCACTGCCCCTGGCACCGTGGCACCCAGGGACAGCACCACTGGAGTCACCTCCAGACTGGACACTCAGCACTTCGGAGCAAAAGCAATATCCAAACAAGTTACAGACTATTACCATGAGATTTCCTCTTTGAGACTTTAAATCTGATTTAAACTTGCAGTAGAGAGTGTTTACACTGCACGTGTCCCAAATGGTTTCCTTTGTTTTCTCAAGTAACCACATAGTCAAGCACTAGGAGACATATCCTGAGCTGCAGAAAACTGAGGAATGGCACCACACACCACTGAACCACCAGTTACTGGCATTTTCTAAACTTCATTCTGTGTTTCAACTATACTCTCTGCACACCTGAATTCAAGGACATCTTCAGGTAACCTGCAGACATTGTTTGAAAGGGAAAAAAATATTTCTTTGTAACATTTCACTGCATTGTGAATGTTGCTAAATTCTTATACTGAAGAAAGGGGAAAAACCCTCCCAGTTCATGTTCTGTACACCACTAATAATTTTTTATTATGTCTGTCCTCCTTTATGTCCTACCTCATATAACTAATCTCTTTCATTCCTATATGTCTTCATTTAGGAGATTCTCTGCACTTTCAATGAAATATTATGTTTCAAATGAGAGTGTTCTTTTTCTAGGTAGCTTTTCTGACAAAGTATCTACTATGACAGAATATGTTACACATTATATAACTCAAATTAAGGACAGAAAAATATTAGAGTATTTCTTAAATCATTATTAAAAAAAAAAAAAAGAAGAGGTTCCTTTTCTTATTTCCACCTTATCCCCAACTCTCTATTGCTGTCTTCCATTCCAGTGTTTGGGAACAATATCATCATTTCTCAAGTCCTATTGCACCTGCCTCCTCCCTCTCGCAAAGCTCTCCAGTTAAGAACCTACTTGGAGAACTTCTAGATTGCATTTTTTTACATGCACTTTTAAACTTATTTCCCAGGCTTTGCCAACTAATCATTTTAACAAAATGATTTGTCATCTCATATTTCAAAGGTAGAGCCTGTCATGCATGAACCCATCCTACTTTTCATGTTCATCCTCTGCACTAAATACTTCTTGGATCTGCAAACCTTTGGGAAATAGTTTTCTACCTGGGTATATTAGAAAACAACAGGCATCTTGGTCATCTTTTCACACAGTATTCTTTTTTTATCAAGAATTTCATTTGGACTTTGCAAACTAAAAATCTTTGTATTTCTTTCAACTATAGAGCTGCTTCTGGAAAACTTAAAAAAAATTTTCTTCTGCTTTGAAGTTTAAAATCAGCTTTTAAAAATATTGAATATGATTTTTTATAAATGGTAATAATCAAACTACTCGTGTGCAGACGTATGTTCTAAAATGCAGATGTGGGCATGTAAATCTGTAAGGAATGTACCACCCCTTTAGTGCAACTTACAATACAGCTGCTGTAATTAAAATAATTACTAATTCTTCAATAAAGTTATCTTAACCCGTACTGGCTCTTTCCAAATATAAAAGAAGGCCAGTTACCTAACAACCACCTTCAAATGGTTTGATTAAATGTAGAAAACTTAAATGTAGAAATCATCAATGTCATTAAAAAAAAAAAAGATCCCATGAATAAGGAAGAAAAAGAATTTATTTCCCATAGTTAAAACACAAGTGCTTTTCAGCTGGGCTATTAAAAATATTCTGTTTCCAGACCTGTATTAATTATGTTAGAATTAATCTGGGGCAAATAAAATCCTCAAAACAGTACTTCTAGATCTATAAGAGAATAACAAGAAGAATTTAGTTTCATTTCTTCTTAAAATAACCCATTAATTTCATACAGTCAGTATAAAAATCTGCAGTCTAAATGTATTTCCTTTATTAAGTTGGTGCTCCCATATGACCCATAGGCAGGGACACATTTATAAATCCTTCAGGACCTCTTTTTACAACACTTTAACTTTTTGTTCATGTACGTGACATCACCCATTTAGCTTCATTTTAAGCACTATTTCTTTCATACAGGCTCGTGAGTTGCTGGACAAAAGATCCTTCTGGTTCTGAAGGAGAGTCAGCTGAAAAGCAGATATTCCTCACAGCTCCCCCCTGCCATTAAACACACAGAACCTGTGTCTCTGGACACAAAAACAGGAATGGGACAGGAAGCACAGTACTGGCCATGGTCAGAGCACAAGGAAATCCCAATGACTGTCCATACAACCAGCACAGTACAAACCCACTTCTCTCCACAGCTGGTTGAAGAGCAACAGATAGATTTCAAATTTTCCCACCTCAATTCATGTAAAAGTGGTGGCTTCTAAGAGAATAAGAAATACTGACCATTTAAAACACACAATGCCAAATACAGCGCACTCCTTCCATGAGCTTCCCTGAATCTTGATGCCACCACTTGCTCTATGGATTATGCTCTGGACAAGCTTTGCCAGGAGCAGAGCTGTTAGTGCAGACACCTGAAAGTCAGCACGACAGGCTGCCTTAACCAGGGGCAAAAGAGATTGAGACAGGAAGGATCCTCTCCTTTCTGGCCCCTTTTATAGTGCTGTTGAGACACTTCATGGTCTTGTCTTCCTGGGATAATTGCAAAGTAAGGAATGATTATCATTGCTGTGCTACAAATAAAAGAGTGGCTATGGGGCTATATTTTAAAGGTACTTAGGTGCCTAAGGATGCAGATAGGCACTTACTGGTATTTTAGCTCTTAACCTAATTAGCAGATTTAGTTGCAAATTCTAGCCTTGGGCATCAGTGTTTGAAAGCTGTGCTATCTTTTGAATCACCAGCTGTCCTGAGTTTCACGTTTAGTGCTTATGTGTAACTTCAGTTAAATGGGAGAAGAGGAATATTCCAAAACTGAGGAGAATAGACTTCAAGTGATCAGGAATGAACAATTTGCAGCAAAACATAAAACAGGCATTGGAGTTATGCCAAGACAGGATATTAAATACCGTAATTCAGATAGTTTAGTTGCCTGGCCTTATATCTCTTAACCACATACTACTTCCTTTACATTATAGTGTCTCATTTCATTCTGAACTTCTAGTTCATAATGCTCCAGCCTAGGACAAGCAAATATCTACATTCATTTCACTCTCAGTTAAGTATTTGTTATTTAATATTTTTCTATTGTGTCTTTATGTGAAGTTAAAAAGAAATGGTTAACTGCATTAGGCTGCTCACCACAAACAGTATGTTTATATAGCTATGCAATTCTCTGTTAACAAATTGGGAGCTATGTAAAATTAAATGGGTTAGAAACATATGCAAAACAGCTCTCAGCACCATTACTGCATGGAGAGGTTGTCAACATGGGTAGGAATTCTCAAATAAGTACCTTAAATGAACCTAGAAACATTATTATTACAAATTTCCCAAATCAAAATGAAATATTATAAGGCTAACACTTATTCTTCTATTTTTACAGGACAGTGCACATTCACAAATTGCATCAGATCTATGTTTATGTCACTTCAAAACTAAAAAAACTGATAGCAAGTGTTTCCCGCTTTGGTTTCCTTCACAGCTTCTATAGAATGTTCAATGTAATCAAACAAGGATCACTTGGACTAAATGATAGTTGAGCCTCCTTTGTGACAGAAGTATGAACTAACTCTCATTCTGCCACCCCGGGTGGCGTCACACAAAATCCACCGGCCTCAGTGTCCTCCTTGGTGCCACACGCTTGCTAGAGCTGGCACCACTTTCCCTTCTGCTGGGCAAGCTAAGAGCACAGGTCTCTGCACTCCAAACTCATGATCCCTGTGGAGGTAAGAAGGCACCATGCTGGATTTCATTCATCACAGACCAGCCACTGAAATGCACAAGAAAGTGCAATGCTGCCTTTTAGTATTGAATAAAAGCTAACACTGACCTTAATTCTGAATGTAAGGATTTAACAATGCCTATAACTAATGAATAAGGATTTTTCAGTTCAGTTTAAATTTAGATTAACCAGTTTCTGGTCAATCAATTTCAATAGCCATTTAAAATAGGCAGGTGTCTGTCTTCTTCTGAACTTCACAATCACAATCTAATCAATTAAAATAATGCTGGTAAGAAAGAAAAGCAGTGTTCTCACAGAGGACAGCCATTGTGAGTTTCTGTTGTCAGATTATAACACTTGGGCTTTATTTGATGTGCATGTTTGGATAAGCAAACAACATCATAGAGAGATACTAAGACTTAGCCGTTTCTTTCTGTGCCTTTTAAGTCTTACAGATATTTAGCTTTTCAAAACAGTTCTGTTATCCAAAAGTTAAGCTCCATGGCTACTCCACCTAAGCCTTGGTAAAAGGGATTCCTCTCTAAGACATAAGGCTACTGTTATCCTGGGGAACTTCTCATGACAAGACCCCTTTTCTCCAGAACTCTGCAGCCTGGTAACACTGAAACAATTCCTCTGATTTATCCAGCTCTTCCCTCTGCAGCTTACTATTTGTTCAGACTTACAAACAGATATTGCCACCCCCTGCAGGGCCATCTGGGCCAATTCTTGGACTAGGCCTTGGGACATGTTAAAGGATTAGCTTAATTGCCAAGACCTTTCAGGTGACCTCAGAGCCTGATGCTTTTACCTGGAGTTACCTACGTCCATTCTTAGGCTTCTCATCAGACACAACTCCTACCATCTTCTCCTTCAAGTCACATCTCAGCAACCCAACACCTGTCTCTCCAAGAATATCACAGTACAGGGAAGACACCCAGTCCTCTTATTCACTGGACCCTCATGCTACCAGAGGAAAATACCAAGTGTAAGAGAAATCTCTTAGGGTACTAGAGAAAATACCAAGGCAAATGCCCCCAGTGACACTGGGGCAGGCCTCCCTCTTGCTATGAGAAGAGGGCCTATTGTAGTATGTAGTTACTGCATGGGCACTCTCCCTGTTTACATGTACCCATACACACATGATCCCCTTTTCCTTAGGGAAACAACTACCAGGCCTTCTTGCCTCAAAACTGTTGCCTGCACCCAGCACTGCCACGTGACACAATTCTGCTTGCACTCCACCTGTATCTGAGCTCAGAGCAAGACAAAAAACAGTTTGGGGTGTTGTATGAGCACCCTTACATGCATTTATCTGATGATATTTTGTTTCTAGCAGCTGTGCTTGTTGCCTGCTTGGCATGTCTCTTTTCCCATCACCTGCAAATCAGCAGGGGTCAGTTGAGTTGGCACCTCTATTTTCTGAACAGACAACAGAGAGTCCTGACCAAAGTCAGTCTGTACAAAGACAGTGCTCCTCCCTTTGACTGGAGTCACTCCAGAAGGAGCAGGATATTCTTTGTAAGATAAGTGAAGTGACAGAGAGAAGTCTTCCTGGCTCTAAGACAGCAGAACACTCAAATACAGAGCATCTTGATTTACTGCTAGATGGGTTTTTGAACTGACAGTGCTGACACAGCAACATTTTTTTTCAAAATTCCCTTGAAGAGGAGCAACCAGAATGTGGCAGAGAATCATGTGTAAGGAATAAAACACAGGCCAGACTAAGTCTATGCAATCTATCATAGAGCTGTCTGATTTTTTCTTTCTGCTTCATGATTTACAACATCACAAACTGTGAAGCAGACATCACAACAACAAAGTTTGATGTTAAATGACTTTTCCAATTCTCCTTATCTCCCCTTGTACTGAAAAGGCCATGTCTGTCTGTCACACAGCACTTTTCCCTCCCACAGAGGGAAAAGACCACAAAACCAGCCTGAACATAAGTTTTAAAGCAGGAGAGCAGTGGCCAGCAGCAGGTGCCCAGATGCGCTCACAATCCTCCAGTGAAACAGTTCTGCTACAGCCTCCACAGTTTCTGTGGGCAATCACCTAAAGTTATTTCATGACTGGCCAAGGCAGAGACTTCACAAAGAGTCTCAGGCAGGTGTTGAATGGCCACAGAGGTCTTGGAATAATGCATATTAGAAGCAGGAATGGAGGAAAATCTTTTTGCTTATGGAGTTTTTGAGAATAGCAAAGATGTGTTTCACTTAGTACACTTTAAATTTCTAATAGGAATTAAAATGTATTGTATTTGTTAACAGGAGTAACCAACTTACTATGAATCATAAAAACCACTTTTGCTCCTAAAATCAGCTGATGATGATAGAGATGTCTGCTTCATTTGTTCACAATACACTGTTCATTGTTGAATATTACATTTTTCTGGGGGTTGCAGCTGGCAGTGATAAAAATGCCTCTCTGTTTTGCACCCAAGTACTGTAATTTGGGTCAGACAGATACTCTGGGGAAAGGTGCAAGGTACAGGAATCTCTCCTTTTCTGAGTTGCACAGGCTGTTCAATGGATGAAAGGCTGTAGAATGCAGGTGAAACAGGAGGGAGAATGACAAACACAGCATGCAGACAGACCACAGCATAAAAAGAAACAGGACTATCCAGGCCCCAGGTGTGAGGGAAAGTCTGACTTTTCTCTGAGGACCCTACATGGTCATGTCAAAATCATAACAACCCAGAAAGCCATTGGAAGTTGCTGAATGGAGAACAATCTGAGGCAGGAGACTTGTCTTTCACTGACACTTTAAATGAAGTGCAGATGTGTTTCCAAACCATTTCTTTTTATCCAGTCTCAACCAGGAGACCTCAGCAGTTTCATGGCATTGTATGAGAACAACTTACAGTTTTAGGTTGTCTCCAAATTATACTGAATTTGGGATGCAGCTTGCATCACTGTGAGCACATTTTAAAAGAAAGATGCAGGAAAATACACTTCACAGCTCTGGCTGGCACAAGTTTTCCTTGACAACTCCTTAAAGAAAATGACAGCCAGTGCCCGGGTCTCACTGTCAGAGACATTTCTGAGCCAGCAATTGATTGTTCTTGGTCTTAGACTAAGCAAAATGTTCATTTAAAACAATTAAACATGAAAACAAGTGTAATTCTGCCAGTCTGGATTGTCCCACACAGTGGGCAGCAAGGTGGGATGGGAAAAAATATTTAGTCATAGCATTGTGATCTGAGCATTGACAGCAAAGATGGGAAAGGAAACACCAAAATGCAGATCTGGTATCCTAATGCCACAATTCCAGAGACAGATGAGAAGCTTCAAGGCTGTGAACCAGCTCCATGTTGTTCTCATTTCCCATTCCAGCTCTCCAGTGGCTGAATTGAGCATTAAACCAAGTGAATAACCCTGTGAGACTGACTCTCAGATATGGCAGCTGGTGACACANCTTAATAATTACTTTTTCCTGTTAGTAAATAAAGCACAGACAGGACATTGCTACCAGAGGCAGACAGGATGGCAGGCATGGCAGGCATCATCCTGAACTTCTTTTTCTTTGGGGTGCATGGCAGATGTGGAGCTGCTCAGTAGTTATTTAAGAATACCATGCACTAATTTAGTCATCAGAATGTTTTTATTTCTACAGCTGTGGTGGTTTCATTCAGTCACAGTCTGTCTGGTCAAGTAGGCAGGAAGGAAAAGCTTGGCAAAATAAGCGACACTTCTTCAAGAGTTAAAAGTCAGTGGCAAAAAGAGGTAGTTCTGGTTTCTCTTCCAGCAACCTATAAAACCAGCTCTGACCTGGACAGACAAACCACACAAATACTGCAGGATGTTAAGAATGAAGATGAGCCCTAACAAAAAGAGCTTCATGCTCTTAAAACTGTGCTTTATTTACTAACAGGAAAAAGTAATTATTAAGTAATATTTTTTTATGCAAATTCTATATAATATATGCCTTCTTCAAACACAGTACACCAGAAAGTGCAGATCCCCCAGAAGAAAAACTGAGTAACTAATGGCAGCCAAAAAGATCAGATAGCAGATCTGATGAAGAGAACTGAAATTCCCCTTTGAGGTATAAAATAAACCCTCTCCACTGAGACTAAGACTCATGCAATTGGCTTTCAGCCAGCAATTCCCTGCAATTAAATGTAGATAACATGTGACTGCAATGTCATGCACCCTTAATACTCCCTAAAACCACGTGTGAAACACAGATGGTTAGCAACAGGAGAGCCTGCAGCTTCTACTGTGGTAGCAACAACCTGGGCCCAGCAGTCAGAGGAATCCTACTGAAAAAACCCAGACCTTTGGTGCAGATTAGCACTGCGGTTCCTTCC
>VYZP01046868.1:0-53096 GCA_013400635.1 Hypocryptadius cinnamomeus | reverse complement strand
CCTCCCACTGTCCCAGGCTGCTCCCAGCCCCAATGTCCAGCCTGGCCTTGGGCACTGCCAGGGATCCAGGGGCAGCCGCAGCCTCTCTGGGCCCCCTGTGCCAGGGAACGGAGGGAGCCGATAGGGGCGAGTCTCAAAGGCGCTTTCCAAGCTTTCGATCCCCCAGCGTCCAGCAGCAAACCCCGGCCTTGGCCGTTCCCACACGGCTCTGCCCGCTCGGCAGAGGAGGCTCCGTGCCCCGGTCCCGTGTGCGCCCCTCAGGCCGCCCCCTCCCCTTTGCCGGGCGCGCGCCGCTCCCGGCATCCCCCGCGCGCCGCCCGTGCCCAATGGGCAGAGCGGGACTCCCCAGGGGGCGGGGCCGGGTACGCCGGGGCCCCGTCCNAGGGGGGACTCCGGCCCCAGCCCCGGCCCGGCCGGACCCCGCCGCGGGGGCTGGGGGCCCCGGGCCGGGGCAGCTCCGGTGCTGCAGCTCCGGTCCTGCACACACGGAATGATTACCTAACGAGACCTAACTGGTGTATTGGTTATACCCCTAATTAACGCTTTCGCCGCTAAATTCGCGTTAGTGGAGAGGTAGCCAGGTGGGAGCTGTAGAAAGAGGTGTTGATTTTTTTTTTTAATATAAAAAAATTAGATCTGTATAGGCGAATATCCGAGGCCCCTCGTTTTACTGCCTTTAGGCATGAATGAAATTAAGTTAGGAGCTGAGAGAGAATAGTAATCGGTGAATATATTCTAATTTATTTGTTATAAGCATAATTGCTTTTTCTCCTAAGCGTAATTTGTTCTCACATACAATATTTCATATAGTTCTCTAGAACTGAGGGGTAAAATGCAATAATTTCCCTTTAAGGCACTCTGAAGGTGAGCTGGGTTCAGTGGAGACATAAATGGGTTTTTTAGCCAGTGGAGTTGTTGCTAAACTACCTGATCCAGAAAATATGAACTTTAATTTATCTGGAGTTTCTGCCGATATTTTTCTGCTATCTGATCTCAAAAAGCAGAAATAAAATGAAAATGAAAAAGGGGAAACTACAAAGCCTTTGTGTATCTTTCATTATTTTTACTGATCACTGAGGGGCAGGGGTTTAAAAGCCATTCCTAGGGAGCCTGCTGCCCTGGTGCTGTGATCTTGCACTTGCCCTGGGGGACATCAGAGCCATCAGTGCCCTCAGCATGGGGGGCAAGGCTGGGGCAGCTCTGTGGGGATCCGGCTCAGGAGCAGCCTCCCAGAGAGATGCCTCCTAAATTCCCGAGGTGGGAAGTGTGCGCTGGTGGCTTTTTTCTTCCATGGAACAGTCACCAGCACTCCTCAGCTTTGGGTTCTGTGAGGTGCTCAAATAGCATTTGGAGCTGGAAGGTTTGGCTCCCTCAGCTTTCAAAAACCCCCACTCTTTTGTGTTTTCACAAGTGCTCTCCCATTTTAGTCTCTCTTTGCGGCCAGTTTGTATCAGGAGGAAGCAAATGGGACTTTTGCTGGTGAGTGTTGTATCCTCCACTTGCTGGAGCTGAGAAATGTGCTAATCCATGCAAATACTGGTGGGGTTAGTAGGAGTTCTAGTATGTAGTAGGAGGTTTTAGAAATACACTTTTCTCTCTTTCACAAGAAATGCATAAATATAAAAACTGAGTAAGATGAACAATTAATTCTGTGGTTTCCAAGAGAAAATGGTGCTCTCTACAATGTGGTTGGTAGTTGAATTTAATGTTAACCTTAGTAGAGGCTTGCACACGATCACTTGTGTATGAGTGGAGATGTTTCTCTAAGACACTGAAAATCATTCCTAAATGCAGATGTGGAGGTTTTGCCTTCTGGTGTGGTGCAGAAGGGGATATTCTCCAGATTTGTTTGAATCCACAGGGCAGAAGCTGTTTGGGCTGAGTTCCCTGTTGGGGATTTCTGTGTGATCTGGAAATGTAGGAGTCAGTGCTGTGGGAAACATCCCAAACCCAGGATCATCCGTGCCTGGCAGACTTAGGGGGATGCTGCTCTTTTTAAGAGTGTTCCACATCTCTAAAAGCAGATGTTTTATACCTCTGTTTGATCAGGGACATGGGGTTTGTCGCATTGCTTCCCTCCAGTGCCAGGGATGAATCTGTGGTAAATACAGGAGCAGATGTGTGATCTGGAAGTTCTGAGGAGCAAATAATTCTGAGGGGCTGATAAACAAGAGGTGATGTGTCAACATGTTAATTGCGTGTAAGTTTCAGAACGCGCTGCTCTGCCCCTCAACTGTGCCTTCCCTGGATTGATCATTTGCATTTATATGAAGGAAAATCAGTCATGGAAATAGTACTGTTCTATTTTTAAGGCTGGAATCTCAGAGAAATATTTCAAGGTTTCAGAGTGACAACTTGGATTTGCTGTGTGAAGTTTTAGTGAGTGTTCCCAAGCCGCTGTGTCCCTCAGGACAGCTGAAGGCTTCCCGTGCCCCTGCTGCTTCTGTGGCTCCTCAGGGGGATGAGCACTGAGTGATGCCATTCCACGTGCAGGTGGTGCCCACCTGAACGGGTGGGATACCCCCGAGGTTAACTGGGACTGACTGGGATGCCCAGGCTGAGGCTCACAGTGTCTGGCAGGATTGGGGCTGCTTCAGTCGTGGGCTCAGGGAAATGCGGGTGTGAACAGGCGACTGAGGAGTGAGGATGTAATCCAGAACAGGTGGAGGGCCACTCACTGAAAGGGCTCTTTCTGCCCCTCGTTTTGGTTTTCTCAGTGAAATTAGATAACTGTGACCTTTTTGCTCTTTTAAAGAACCAACTACAATGCTTTGTGAAATAAGTTTTGTTACCTGCGGTTCCGAGTTGTGTATAAAATCCGTGTTCAGTTGCATCAACCCTGTGATTTGCGTTTACCTTCAATATCTGCTAAAAGCCTTGTGTTCTTCATTTTCCCAGGAAGCTTCCCATAATTGTTATTTAGTGTTACCAGCAGCTTTCACAGTGTGGGGGGGTTAGCTGCTTAGGTTGTACTGAGGTGGTTGTAACCGAATACATCAGTGTGGTGAGTAGTTTCAGGGGCTTTTTGTACATTTGTGGGGTGAGCTGTGTGCACTGTGAGATGTGGACGGCATAAAAAAAATAAATCTGCTACTCCCGGGCTCCTGTACCCACCAGCCACCTACAGGAGATGGGTCCTGAGCAGGAATCCAGCTGTGTGGAAATTCTCCCACTCACTGAGCTTATGCCCCTCATGTTTCACTGTGGCCTTGCTGCCCAAGCTGCTCTCCAAACACAGGTCCCTGTGCTGGCAGGTTAAACTCAGCGTTCACTGCTCTGTAATAGGAGCATGAAAAGGTTTGGGAAAGGCCATGCCTGGGAATAAAATGGGCAAGCACTTGTTCACACTGCCATCATTTGTATCTTGAAGTTATATATATGGAAATAATCTTCCTAACACACAGCCTTCAGTGTCTAGAATGCTTCTCTCTGGCTCTCCTAAAAGCATCCAGTGTTTAAGTACCTTGGTAAATAATAAATGAAGAGTTATAATTTAATATCTTGCCAAAAATCTTTGTGTTTCTCCTGGCAGGACTTTGATGTGAGGTGGAGGTGTTCAATTCAGAGGTCCCAGTCTGAGAAGGAAGTGTTTCACACAGGCCTGCTGAGCAGCAGCAGCTCCTGCTGTAAATCACTCCAGGGGTACCTGAAGTTCCTTGGGTTACTGCAACTGGAGATGGTTGTGCCCCCAAACTATTTAAAGCTTAAAGTGCAAAATAAATCCCAACATTCTGCTTGGAAGCTAAAATACAGCTGCTGTATATATATATATATCAGTAGGGCTATAGTGCTCTGGCTTTTTTCTTCCCTGTCTCAGTCATTGCACGCCAAGCAGGCAGTGGGATTTGTGGGATTTTTTTTTTTCACATACTCTTGGAGGAATCCTTCAAAGAGTTGACTTTTGTAGTGACACAGATAGAGGCAGTGATCATCTTTGCAGCTGAAACAAAGGAGGTACTGTTCTAGCTGAAATGTGACTGGTTCTTAATTGAAGCCTGGGAGTAGATGTAGTGTTAGTAAGGCATTTGTAAACCTGTGTGTAACCTTGATGTGCTTTCTTCTGCAGGATAACAATCTGTTTGCTTTGCTGGTATCTTTTTTAAATCTTCAGTAGCTAAATGAGCAGAGTTGAGAGCTGCACTTTGGACAGTAAAGCATGCAGGGTTTTATACATGGGGAAAAAAAGCAATGGCTAGAGCAGACAGCTAAAGAGGTGGTGGTGGGATGGATTTGAGGAAGGCACAGCCTTGGGATGAGCCTTGGGGCAGGGGATGTGAGGCCTGTGCTGCTGCCAGGCTCTCAGAATGACAGTCCCGTTTCAGAGAGTGCCTTGCAGAGGAAGGATGCAAATCTGAAGAGAAGAGATTGCTGTGACTTTGGCAGCGGTGCAGAAAATTGGAAGGAAGAGCTTAAGAACATGAGTTAGAGCAAGGCAACTGCACTCAGAGCCAGCGGAGTGGTGAAAGGAGGGAAGCGGACAAAGGAGTGTGGAAAGCTTTATCTTTTGGGAAGGGTTAGCTGGAGCAATGGCCTGATTGGGGAAATGAGATGGCAGAGAGAAGGAGGCTATGAAGATGCAGAAATGTGTAAAGGTTTCTGAGGTTTCTGATGATGGTGGCAGTAGCCATCAGATTATTCAGGTGAAGGAAAGCTGCAGATATGCCAGTTGTGGGGGAACTTCTGAAACTAAATTGCTTTTGAATCTTAGTGAAAGGAAGTTACCAGTTCTTGGGGAGACTAAGCCCTGGTGTTTAACCAGAGGCTTTTTAAATCTCGTTCCAGACTCAGAGATTTCTCACCTCACAGTGCAGTTACATTTTCTAACATGAGAAGGTTCTCCGAGCTCTGCCTGGTGCTGAGCTAGTGAGGTGCAGCAGAGGAAGTTCCCTGCAGCCTGGAACACGTGCAGGGCTCCTCTGGGTGAGCGTGACCGGGCAGCTTTCGGCTCCACGGGCTGCCCCAGAGCTCTGCCTGGGGGCCAGGAGCTCCCGGAGTAAATCCCTGTCCAGGTGTCCGTGTGGAACGAGATCCTGTCTCTGCAGGCAGCTGCTGGGGGTGCAGCTGCCCTCTCTGAAGTGCTCTGGGGTTGCTGCTTTGAAAAGCCCATCTGCCTTTGCTGCGTGTCAGACAGTGCCGGCTGTGTCCCTCAGGATACAGAGCTTCGAGCACTGCGAAGATTTGGGTCACTGAGGAGTGTTGTGAGCAGCGTCGCAGCAAAACAACCTGCGTGGTTACAAGCTGTACCCTCAGAGAGACCTGGGAATGTTCTTTGAAAGATGGATGTACCTTTTCATTTCATGTTTTCTGAAACACCTCTGCTGCTTGTTAAATCAACCTGTCGTGTGTCTCTGGGTGTGCTGGGTTTATTGCCTTGCAGTTTAGAGGTCGCTGGTGCTTTGGCATTTCCAGTTGCCCGGCCCTGGGCAGCTCGGAGTGCTTGTGCAGCAGCGTGCTCAGGGAGATTGCTGATGGCTTTCAGATGAAATGGATGTTGCAGCAAATGTGCCAATGCGAGAGGAATGATGTGTGGGAGAGAGCAAGAGACTGTGCTTGTGAGAGGGCTGCTCCGTGACGAGGAATTTTTTTTGTTGCAGGGCAGAAAATGAATTGAAGGGAAATGAGAATATTGACTGAGTTGTTTAAATTAATGCTGATGGATAACAATTCTTTCCTTCTAGCTTTTTCCTTGGGCGATGTCTTCTTTATACGGATGCCACTGTTTATATTGTTACGTAATCTGATTTTGTGGTTTGAATTTTATGGCATCATTATTCACAGAAAATCCACTTTTTCTGGAAATTCCCTTCCTTCCCCAGTTTATTGATGTATTTATGAGCTCAGTGGTGTGACATCTGATAGCCTACTCCGTTTTACTGTACCACTTCCACACATTTCCCAATATGAGCAATGCATGACTGAGAGCAGATAATGCAAAAATAACGCAGTGCCATTGGTGTTTTAACAACGAAAAGCATTGACTCTTTCTGAAAACTTAATTTGCTTCTCATGCAGGCTAAATTAACAATGGGAACATTTGAAGGCATGTTTTTTCTTTGGTGCTTTGTTAATCCACATTCCCGCAGGACTTGCATCCTTGTATTTCCACCCCAGGAAATTACCAGTTTTGTGTGGGATCAAAGAGTAGTTCAGCTTCCTGGGCCCATTTGTAGGATGAATACAGATGGAAATTTGTAAGATGTAGGTAGGCACCTACTTGCTAGGAATAGGGAGTGATGTGTTTTCTGGGTAAAATGACAAAAAAAGCTTTTTGGGTCAACTTCAAGCTGTTGGCAACATTACAGAATTTTGGTTTATTCATTGACTTGGAGGAGAAGAGGAGAATCACTACATATATATATACATATATATATATAAATATATATATTCAGCGTTACAAGTTTGCTCTGAGTTTTATTCTGTTGAGGAGTTCTTGAATGTGGAGTTTTAGTACAAAAGTTATGCCAATGTGCACTGTTTGCCTTTGTGAGGGGTGTGAGCTTGTGTATTTCAGCATGGTTTGCATGATGGGGCTGTTTTCACGTCTTCCCACCTTTGCAGTGAAGCCAGTTTTTGGTTTTCAGACAAAAATGCCTAAATCTCTTTGAAAATCTATACTCAGAATTTGCAAAATTTAGTAAGTTTCAGCTTGGACTTGATAGAGAATCTCGTTGGCAATTCTCTTAGGGCAGAGGAGGACTAGCCAGGGAAACTTGTTATTCAGGCTGTCTCCAGCACGCCGGGCCTTCTGGAGACAAAAATCAGACCTGTGCTGTTACACTTGCAAATAATGTTAAGGTTTGGCTTCCTGGAGAAGTGCCTCGCCTTCCAGCACCCTGCTGGCTCTGCAGTGACTTGGCAAATCGGTACATTTATATAATTTGATAGCTGGCTTCTTGCTGAGCTATATTGTACTCTGAAAATTCTGAGTCATATGCCTTGACATCCTAGCACTTTCCTTGGCAGCCTTAAAAATCATGCATTGGACATGGTACTGGGCCTACAGCGCTGCTTTGTCCTTGAAATGCTGCCCTGGGATTGACTGCCTTTGCCAGTGGCTGGAAAGCAGGAAATCACTCCACCATGAAGATGCTCCTTTCTTTGAGGAGCTGTGGGCAGTCAGGACAGTCCTGTCCTCATGGAGACGGTTTCTTGGCGCAGCTGGAGACAGTGGCAGTTTTTCCACCCTTCTGTGAGTTGCTGGAGCTTGAGATGTGGCGCACTGCAGTGGAGGCTGAGATTCAGCTCTCTGGAGGGGCTGCAGAGCAGAGAGGGTGAGAGGTGGTGGTGATGTGTTCCTGTGGGGATGTTGCAGCATTTTGTTCTCACTGCTGGTAGGGGAAGCTCCATAGGCCATGGCCTGAAGTTTTTGAAGCTCTTGGTGGAAGTTGCATGGTTTGGTCTCTGTAGGCTGAGCTTTCTGTTGCACATGGAGTGTGAGTTTTCTGCAGACCCTGTCTTCTCTGAGGTGTCACTTTCTAGCTGCTTTAAAGTAGTCACACTCTCGCTGTGCTGCTGGCAGGACTGGCTGGAGGCCTTTTATCTCCCTGCTTAGCAAGAGGTGACTGTTTCTTGTCTCAGGAGTAGTGTACAGTGTCTTAGTCTCTTCTGGTTCTGGATTGTTTTCCAGAGACACAGCAGTACTGCAAATGTACTGAATGCAGTGCTGTTGTTCCCATCAGGAGTGTCTTGACAACTCCATCTTTGTGCTGCAGACGTGTAAGGCAAATGAGGTCATTTGGAGCCTGGAAACAGGGAAATAATCATTGCAGTAAAGTGCTTTAGAGGATGTTTATGGCAGACCAGAACTGCATCGAGCTGTTGTGCAAACCTGTGATCCTGGAGCAGGCCTGCGAGGTGTGAGCTGGTGGTTGAAGCTTCAGGACTTGCTTTGTTATTTGCGTTGTAGCTTCTTCTCATCTTCCTTTATCTTAGCAAAGTGAGCTGTACCCCAAAACACTTGTTTGGGTGACCCAGGGTAAGGGAAGGAACAGTTTCTTGTCTGTAAATGCGTTTCTCTGTCTTAGATCCACCAATCCGACAACCCCACTAACGTAGTCGGTCCCGGGCTGGGCAGGTGCCTGGGCTGCCTTGTCTCTAACAGCATTAGCAGTAATTGGGATTTCGTTCAAGAAAGAAGTAGATACACCAAGCTGAAGATGATTGGCTGCTCTCTTTTAACAGACAAGTCTGAGAAGGAAAACCCATTCGAATCCCCTTTCATTCTGGATTGGTGGATCTGAAGCCCAGAAACAAAGTTTCAGGTAAGAAGTCACCCTGTACTATATCTTGCTGCTTCTGCTTAGATGAGTTTGTCTGCACATTCAGTCCCTCGCTTTAACTGCTTCATGTCCCCCAAGTGTTAGGGCACAGGCAATCAGCTGCTGAGCTGAGTCAGACAGGGCATGGCCAGGAGATACAGGAGCAGTACTGGAGGGAACTGCCAGTCTGCTGTGGAGCACAGGCCTGGGAACATGAGGTCAACTTCTGTGTGTGCAGGAACAGACACAGAGCCATTGGCTGCCACATCCTGCTTCTGGAAGAATGCTAGGATCACTGGAAGAATTGCTGACAAGGAAGCAGCCTTGTCAGTGACTGTCTTGGGCTCCTCGTGGAGTTCAGGCAGGTCCCAGCTCTGAGTTCAGTCCCTGTCCTCTGATGGTTCCATCAGAACTGGAGAGAACTTCTCTGGTTATTCCCAGGACAATTTCCTGTAGCCTTTCCTGCTGAAATGTCATTTGAAATTTTGTTGTGGGCAGCACTTGGAGTCAGTGTCCTGAACCCTTCCTGAGCTGTCAGTGTGAAGGTTTGGCCTCAGCTGTTTTGGGAGAGGTGTAGGGTAGGGGTGGCAGGAGGAACCTCACAGTGACAGTGAGTTTATTTCAGCGTAGGAGAGAGCCATTTTACTTGGAGTCACATTTCCTCTGAGATTTGGGATGCCTGCAAAAGGCTACAACAGGTTATCTTGGAGATGGGTTTGGAAGGTGTTTGTGTGCCTCAGGAAGGCAAGCTGGGTCCCTGGCTGGCAGGAAAATAAAATTATGTGCATTCAATATCATATCTGGTGTGAATGGAAGAGCTGCACCTCCCAGTTCCCAGCTTTACTGTAAGTTGGGGCTTTGATGGACTTGACAACTTATTTCTGAAGTCACTGTGAAAAAATGTACCTGGATTCCTGTGGACAGTAACAGCAGTAATGCTCAGCCTTTGTGTGTTCTCCTCTGTAGGCAGTTACTGCAGTGAATGGTGAGGCCTCTGTATTTAACCTCCTGTAGCAGAAACTCCGTAGGTGCTGTTGATCTCATGCATGGTTTTAATTCTGCGTTTGTTTTGCTGGTGTGGTATTTTGTGCCAAAGTTATATTTGAATTGAATTGATTAGTATATTTATAATTAATTACTTGTGCAAAGGGTGCTGTTGTTTCCTGGTTTGATTTTTTGAGTAGTTGGATTTTATTTGGTTAGGGTGGAGAAGTCTGTTTTAGCGTGACTCTTAAATAAACCAGAGGGAGACTCTAAGGAAATACTTATTAACCTTAGACTGACACATTTCTTGCATTCTCATCTAGGATCAAATTGAATTTGTTCCACACAGACATCAAACTCACTTTGGAGTTAAAACTGTAAAATAATGTCTTTCTGTGGCATATTTGCTGTTCAGGGTGTGCCTTTTTCTAAAATGGGAGAACAGGGAGGCAGAAGCAAACTTGGCATTTTTAGTGATGAAAACTGAAAAGAGGAAATAATTTAAAATACACTGAGCAGGGAAAAAAAGAGGAAGCATAAATGAGTGCTCCTGCTGATTAAGATCCTCAATGTTATTTAATATTGCTTAACTTTTGGAGACATCAACCAGCCCTACAAAGGCAGTAGTAGAGCTGAGCAGGTTGGAGGCTTTGCTCTTGCCTGTGTTTTGAATGTTACATTTGAGGAAGTGCCATGTGAGACAGCTCTCAGAGCTGTGGCAGTATTCCTGTGCAGCCCTGCCTGGGAATCCTGGGTTTGTTCCTGGCAGCCCAGCCTCCACAGGCATCGGAACTTGTCGAGTGCTTCTACCCTGCCTTGCCTGTCATAGGATTTATTGTTAGCTCTGTTAGGCCTCAGCCTTGAAAACCTGAGGGTCTGAGACAGCTTTTAACATGCTAGATGAGTTTCAGCCACGTTTTTCTCTGTGTTTGACACCCTGCAAGTTTCTCCTGTGTGATTGGCAGTGCTGGGTCTGTGTTGCCCGCTCAGGATTTGCCCTGAGCTGCTGGCTGGAGGTGTCTGTAAGTTCCTGTTCTGCTGCAGGAGAGCAGAAGAAAGTGTTTTGCTTTAGAAATGGCCTTTTAAGTGTAACACAGGGGATATTAGTGCAGAAAGATGTATCACACAGCTGTGGGAGTTGGGGTGTGTGTACATGAAGGAAGCAAGGGCTAGTCTAAATGCTGTGTATTTTGGAAAATTGAGATTATTTCAGTTAATGTTCAGAGTGACTTATGCAAACATCTTAGGATTTTCTCCCAGTCCTTTGTATCTTCGTGAAAACGAGCTGCTGCATCTCGCGAGTCTTATCCTGATTAATAAATTATAATGGAGTAAGATCATTATTCTATTCAAAGAAAGCATTTAATCTTCTCTCCACTGAACCCATATTCCTTTTGTAGCATTGACTGTGTGTAGCAAACACACTTTGATCTTCAGGAGCAGAGTGGGACAGCGTTATCCATCAGCCTTCTGTGAATTCAGTGTCCTATCTAGAGCGTCGCTGTGGTAATAAGGAGAATTTCTCTGATTAATTCTTTTCCCTTGTCTTGCTTTAAATTTCCTGATTCCTCACTTGGTGTTTTTCCCCAAATGCAAGAGCTTACATGCAGATCTCGAATGGCTGTTGGAAGGTTATTCCATTGAGCAGTTTTTGTTGTGAATGGCAATGATTTGGCTAAATTGGTTTTCCTAATGGCACTGTGACTCAGCTGTTGGTTGCCTATTTTTTTAGAATGATCTGATAGCAATAAAAGAATAATAAAACAATTTTCAGAAGTTGAAATTAGTTTTCCACTCTGTGGGTATTTATTTTTGAGAAATTCATTTTTTCATTTGTAGCTCATGGAAGGAGAAAAATAAATGCAAGAGTAAATTACATCTAAAACAACTTTGTTGACCTGGGAATCCAGTTCTGCTGAAATTGAAGCAGATTGCTGGAATGCACGTGTAAAACTCCCTGGAGTGTGGAAATGTGTTGTATGGATGGTGCTCCAACAGCCTTCCGAATCCCCCAGGCCCAGTGGGGTTGTGTTTGGCCGTGGGAAGGGCAGTGATGCGATGGCACCGATTCCAGCAGACTTGTGTGGAGCACGTGGGCACAGGGCATCTCCCCGGCACAGCCTGGCTGTGGGGTGGCAGCAGGAGGAGTCCAGAGTGCTCCTGTTGGTCAGGCAGTCGTGTCTGTGCCTCCAGAGTTGTGCAGGGACCGTCCCCTGCCAGCCGGGCTGTCCCTGGGGAAGCTCGCTCATGTCACTGCTCCCTGCATGTCCCACCCAGTGTTCACACAGACCCTTGGATGTTCTGCTTTCCCACCTGTGCACACTCATTCCCAGCCCAGGGCTTCACCACTGCTCTGCTTGGCACTGTTTGAAGCCTGAACAGGAAAAGCACCAGGTAAGATCTGCAGGAAATCCCAGCCTGCAAACAAACCGGGAGGGAGTTGGAGTTGGCTGCTGTTCCTGCCGAATGTAAAATAATAATGAAGGCCTTGAAACAGTGTTACTGCTCATATTTTTTGTGTCTTAGTGTGGTTAATGCTGAATTTTGAGGAGATCTGAGCTTGCCATTAAGTTAGAGGTGGGAGCATAAAGCTTTCCCAGACTGTCAGACTTCCCTCAAATCCAAGTTGGCTTTTCAGAGCACCTCTTGGGCTGCATTAAACTGAGCCCCCAGCCATGGAGGGGGGTTTAATTAGCACCACTTACCCATAAAATTATCAATATTAAGTGTTGGTGGAAATAAATACCAATTGTGTTGGTCCAGGCCAAAGTAAACTAACCATGAAGTCACCAGTGTTGAGTAGCATGTGAGTTTCTTATAGCTAAAAATCTGAAAAAAATTGACAGTGAAGGTTGAGGTTATTTGGTTGTACCTTTTTTGCATATTTTTGCCTTAAGACCAGAATTTCCCAGGCTGTAAACACACCAATAAATTTGGATTCCCTAAATTACCTTGTATAAGTAAAATGAATGCAGTGAAAAATTCTGAGGTCATAATTTTAATATTTTATAGAATTTGCAGCATAAGTCTGGGTTATGTAAATGCTGTCATTCTTGGTTATGACACTGCAATATTGCCATGCCTGGGTTGCAAAGGTGTTCTAATTCCATCAGAAATACAGGCTATAGGCATTTCTTGAGCAGTTTAATGGGCTTTGGAGGATAAATGCGTGAGATTTTTTTAAAGGATACAAAAGTGTGAGGATTTCTGTGTGACATTATCAGATGCACTGAAGGAAGCGATTTCTGGGCATGTTACATTGCTTTAACTGGGCTGTGCTGTAACCTGGGAGAAGTCCAGAGTGAAGGAAAACTTTGGATAGTTCAGGGCCCGAGGAGGTGTTTTTTATACCTCCATCCTAAAAGTTCCCAGCTAAAAACTTGGTTTATTGGATGCACACTGCTGTGTGCTTTGCTGTTAATATAAGGAGTTCTTAACATTTGAGTTTTAAAGACATTGAAGCATCTTCCCTTTTTACTGAGGATTTACAGGTTTTTCTGGGAATGCAGCATTTGTATAGGCTGCTTAAATTTGAGATTTAAGATTGAAATGTAAAGCTTGAAATGTAATTCCTGGGGCTAGACCACCAAAGCAGTTCTTTGTGTACGGAATTAGCATCAGTCATCTAATAATAAAATCAGAGTATGAATCTTTGCAAGCACAAGGCACTGAAGTGATCAGAATGAGAGTTTCTGTGTCTGTTCCCTCCTTGCCCGGGAGCTCAAAGCCCCTCTCAGCTCTGCAGACAGGACCTCCAGGTGATCCACGGCCCTCAGAATGTGAGGCAGTTAAAGCTCTGCATTGCTAATTACCTTCTTCCTTAAAATCTGAGTTTCAGTTGGCCTTACCTTAACCTGTGTAGTTGTGATCTCTGTGTTCTCATTTAATTCTGTGCCCGCTGGCCACTGGCACTTTCTCCTTCCCAGACTTTATTAAACAGTGCTGCACCTCCTGGGCTCCTGGCGAAAGAAGGGCCAGTGCGTAGTGAAACCTTTGGAACATTGTTAAGCTTTTATTCATGACAAGGTCAAGCAATAACATGTCAGGGAAGCACACAAATATTTGCACGTTCCTGTTTCGGTGTGAAGTGGGACACAATATTTAATTTGTAGCATTGTGCAATAGCAGTGCTGCAGCTGAGTGTCCAGGGAGTTTTTGTAAAGCCTTTCATGCAGGGTTTCGTAATGCTGTGAAAAGGTTTTTGTGTGGCTTAACCTTGGCATGGAAATGGCCTCAGTGTCTAATGCACTTTGAATTAAATTTTTTAAAATGTTCTCGAGTTACCCATTTTTCTCTTAAGCATTAAAATTCAGTTTATTTAGCTACAGTAGTTCCTAAACTCCCCCACATAATAACCTCTAAACCAATGATTTTTAGCTTATAATTTGTGGATGTCTACAGGTGTAGATTCGTTACAAACATTATACTCAGCTTTGTACACCTGATCTGAACATCTCAGGGGAGGAGTTTGCTGTGTTTTTTATCAATGACTTTTATTAAGTCATGTGAGCAAAGTGAGTTTTTTTAATCAGACCTGTATGTTTAAAAGTGTTTTTGAGCTTTAATCAACACCTGCAGAAATACCCTGAATTTTGCCAGCTCAGTGTTGCAGAACCACCGTGAAAGATATTGTCCTCAATAGGAACAAAGAATGAAACGGATTGGAAAGGGAGTTTCTTGAATTATACACTCATTTTTGAAAAACAGACCTATAAAAGTGTGTATCTTCAATCAGTAGGTTTTAGCAGTACATCCTATCTTTTCTGAAAATATGGAAACCTCTTTTTTTTTGGTGTCTGCTTGAAGTTAAGGTAGTTTCCCTGTTGTCACTGGTTCACTGTCTTAGAAGTGTCCTGGGAACTAAATTTCCAATGTTAGTGTGAGGACATGCCAAAGTTAAGTAATGCAAAGTAATGACAGATATAGTGGAGTAATTACTGTATAGCTAAATCCCATTTCTCTAAGCATTAAATAAACTTTTAAAAACTTTTAGTAATTGAAAATGATGGGTTTGTTTTGCTATTAACGAAAGAATAATACAATAAAACATCGATATGACTGTTTTTACCCCTGTCCATAAGATATATGCTCCCACTCTTGCCATTCCAAGTGCATAGCACAGGACATCCCTGTGGAATCAGCACCTTCCTGCTGGGTAAGAGGGAATTTCAATGTGTTATGGTGCTGCTACGGCCATTCTTGTGCTGGTTTTGCTGTAATTTCCCACCTTGGCATGGAGATGAAAATATGAGTCTTCCTTTTGTTTTATTCATAAGATATGAAACAAAAAAAAGTTTTTTACCCTTCAGGTGCTCTGGGCTCTCTCCCCCTCCTCGATCCTGGCACAAACTGATTTTCATGAGGCTTCACGTCCAGTTATTCCACTTTCAGCTTTGACCTGTGTGGGACTTTTCTTTCAAAGTTTTGGTGTCTATTGTAACTAAATTGGAAGCCTGTGTGGAAAATAGTGAAAGCTCAGTCTGTGCCAAATATTGCAGCTGGGTTTGTGCACTGCTTGATGCTGAGGAATTGAATCCTTTTCCCTAACTATATCTGGTGTATGTACTGCTCTGTCCTTAAAAGGAACTGGGAAGTAATATTGGGAAGCTACAGAAGTTTTGGGGAGTCTGTCTGCATCACATTTCTTCAGCTTCAGAAAAGAAACAAAAGGGCTCTCCAGACTTTTCCTAACTTCACACGTCAGCAGTTGGGAATTTGGTAGTTAAGCTCAGGTGGCAGGAAGAGTAGTAAATGTAGCCAGGAGATGATTTGGCTTTAGGATATCTTCAACTATAATTCCAACATTTTTCCCCAGGTCATTAGGATTCCTTGATTAAGCAGAACTTGGTCATGCAATTTGAACTTAGCTAAGTGTGCTTTCTCTCTAAAATGTGCTCCCGTTGTCAGGTTGTCTGTCCCAGTGCAGAATAAAGAACCACAGTTTGTTTGAGAAAGCTGAGACACTGGGGAGTGCCAAACCTTAATTCCCAAAGCTCCTCCAGGTGGATTCTAAAACCTTGCCACCCCAATGGCACCTCCTAGCCTCCTGTCCCCAGGGGGACTGTGCAGGGCACAGGTGGCCAGGGATTTTGGCCAGGCTGGGTTGCTGGGTGGGGCCTCTGCCCCAGAAACTGCTGTGGGCAGCAGTGTGGGTGAGCTAAAACCCTCCTGCTGCTGGGAGTCAGTTAAAGCGTTCAGCTGGGCACTAAAGCCACGGGTTACAGAGGGGGAAAAGGAGCTCAGGCCAGAGGGATGGCATGTCCTGGACAGGCCAGAGGGATGGCTTGTCCTTGACTGCTGCACAGGATCTTCAGTGGTTATTTTACCCCTGGCTGCTAACTGTGATGAATGTAGAAATAACATAGATAAGTACCCACGTTAACATACTAATGAGTTGCCTGCCTTGAGTGATTTGTTGTGGCATCTAACTGCTTCTTCTCTTCCTTCCTTTTTGTCACCCTGCAGTGTTCTGTGCCAAGGTCTTTGTGGCTAGGCTGCTCCAACCTGGTAGAGAGCATGTGCGCACTGAGATGCCTGCAGAGCATGCCCAGTGTCAGATGTCTCCAGGTGCCTTTCTTCTTTCTTGTTGTAAATGTTATGCTGTTGAACTTGTGTTAAACTCTCAGGACTCTGTTTAATCAAATTGTTTAGTCTGCTAAATGTTTTTTGTGCATCCTTTTCTGAAATCTTCTACTTAACTGCATTGTAGGAGTGACTCTTTAAGGGCTTTCTGTGCAGTAGGGCCGGGGGGGAGCTGTTGTGTTTTATTGCCTGTTTACTGACGTTGTGATATCAGTAGCATAGTTCTGCATGTTGCCTGCTACGTTTTGCTTTCTCGTTTAACTTAAAAATAACATAATGAGCTTTGCCGTTTCTCTTAAATTGCAATGAACTGACCAGCCTGTGATATTTGTGTGATTTAATTTAGAAAGGATAAGAATTTTATTTGCTCCTAAGCGTGGTCCTGGGTGTAGCCTTATCTTAGTCTTTGCACGTGTTTGAACACAGAATAGTGAGCATGGAGTCCTGGGGTCTTTGGGTTTCCCTGTTAACTCAGTTTTTTACCTTTTAAGAAGTGAAGAACAAGGGATGAGGGTGGGGGTGGGGTTGGTCTGCATAGAAAACCACTAAATCCTAAGTTGTGTGTTGTTTCTCTTCCAGTAAGCTGTTGGAGCTAAGCCCACATAACTTATAGATGGGGAATTGCTGCTTCATTGTTTTGGGAGGAATTGAAAATGATAAAAAGGGAGCTTTTGGGACCAGTTAACAATTTTTCCCAGGGTATTTACCTTGGAAGGAAAATGCTGAACATGTGTAGTAGCTGTATGGCACTCCCAAAGTGTTTCTGAGTGTAACATTTTTTAGCAGAAAACAAGGATTATTTAAGATTAGTCTGTTTGCATAAGAGTATTATTCAGTGGTTCAAGTCCTTCATGTGTATAAAATGAGTAGTTAAAAGAAATTGCTTTTTGTGAATGAAAATGAACAATTGAGTTTTGTGTCACTCCATTTGAGGTCAGCCACTGGAGAACATCAGTGTCTTACCTTAGAGAGTAACCAGTTATTTCAAAACCTCTCATCTCACCTGCAAAATATGGCCGCTTGAAATTCAGCAAATCTGAATTTCAGAACCAGAAATTCCTTCAAAATTTTTGTTAAAATACCAATCTCTTTTTCCGTTTGAGTGCTTTACATTTCCAGTTTTGAAATAGTATTCAAAGAAAGGACAAAAACTCATGTCCAAGACGAACTCCTAGATGGATAATTCGGTTTTATAGAAATGGACAATCTCATGGCCAAATCATTGCTTATAGAAGAGTGCCTACAGTCATGCCTGGGCAGAGTCTCAGAGGTTTGGTGTCTGTCTTGGCAATAATTACAAACTACTTCTAATTTCGACAGGGTGGGATTGTTGGGGTGTCTGCAGGGCTGGGGGTTGGACTTTGATGATCCTTGTGGGTCCCTTCCAGCTCAGGATATTCTGTGGTTCAGTGAAATATTGTGCCAAAATAAAGACTTTTTTCTTTTTATTAAGGTTTGATTGTTTCTGTAGAGCTGCAACCAGCAGAAGCTTTGAGACTTTTGGAAGTGTCTGTGAAGGATTATTTTAAAAAAAAAAAGTTCTCCTTTTGGGTGTGTGACTCAGTGGTGTCTGAAGGGGAACTTGGAAGCAAAAGTGGCACCAGCTCCTTTCCCAATTTATTATTTTTGGCACTGTGACTTGCCCTTCATTGTTTCCTGAACTATAAGTCCACACAGAAATCAGGTGGGGCACAGGTGGCAGGAGGTCTTGGTTCTGTAGCACACATTAGTTAGAGTGAAATGATTAATAGCAAGTGCTGGAAGGGAAATACAAAGCTCTTGGTGATTCACAGAAGTTACCTGGGATTATGTGTGTGGTGTGTGTTGAGTAACCAGTGAACAGGCCAGAAAGGGGGAAGAGCAGTCTTCACTCTGGAGCCTTGGAGAATCTCTTCAGGAAGCTCTTACTCAGTCCTGGGGCTTTCTCAAACCTTTAGGCTTCAGCAGTCACCTGCCATCTACCTAAAGGAAGAAAGCAGGGATTAGGTTTGCTCTGCCTTCTGTGAGGTTGTTAACAATCATCAAACCTAACAAGGCTGTTTAAAATCTAGCTGTAGCATTTCAGCAAATCCCCTCTGCCCATGGATGGGGGAGGTGTTCCAGTTCTCAGTCTGGGTGTGTATTCTGTGCTTTTCCTCATGCAGTAAAATACCCTCATAGTATTTTAAACCTTAGTATTTTAAACCCTGCAGTTTACTGGAGAAATATTTGCTTTCTGCATTCTGTGAGCTGTTAGTGAATGCAGAAGAGAAATAGGTAATTCATTAAAAAAAAAATTCCTATTTGTGGTACTTGAGGTTTCTTCTCATCTACACTGGCTTTTGGTTTAATTGATATTATTAGGAAATAAAGTCCCTGACACTTAACACTTGTTTCTGTTGCATGGAGAAGTACATCTTAAATTCCAGTTCATAATACTTACAACTGCTACAAAGCCTTATTTTTAACTGCTTAGTTACCTTAATGATGTTTTTGTACATAAACACACTGGTATCCAGTAGCTCCTGTTTTCATTTGCTTTGATATGGATTTCTCTGCAAGATTAAAACCAAAATTCTTGTTTAGGTCTTTAGAGAAACTGGTTCTGTTAGCAGATGTGTGATGCAACCCTGTGGATACAACACCTTCCATGGCTTCATCCTTGGAGCACGGCAGGGTTTTGAGTGTGTTTTGTGGTGCTGATTTGGGAAGTGGCTCCAGCAGGGCTGCCAGGCACAGACAGGCAGGGTTCTGGGCTCTGTGAGTAAACATCTCCAGTGTGATGTGAGCACTGCTCATTAAGCAACAGAAGATAAGAGCCCAGGCATCACTTTGAATTATTGCATAATGTAGGAGGTGATGAAATAAGTCTTGGGAGATTAATTATTAGAGAGATATAAATGAAATTAACCCAGTAACCAAATACTGCCCCACCAAGTTTCTTCCCTGTCTTCAGTTATGCTTTTCTTCCACTTCTCTTTTTTAAAAAAAAATTATCTCTCTTTTAAAACTTCACTTAGGTTTTTTTGGGCTTATTTGCACCCTCCCAAGGTCTTTGGGGTTCTTAGAAAAGGTTCTTTCTTACACCTTTCCATCTATACTTGAAGTTTTCAGCTTGATTGCATGCACTGCCCTGCTCTGCTCCTCTTTGCCTCTGTGTTCAGACATGGGCTGTGTGGCCTGGAAGCTTTAACAGAGTTCATTCACTGCAGGAACAAGAAATGTCTCACTTCCCAAGCTGCCAGGGGGAGATCTCAGGTTGTTCCTCCACAGGCCAGATCTTAAAGTTCGTGCAGTGGCTTTTTCAGGCTTGAGTCTCCCCTGACTCCTCCAAGCCCATTCTCCCAAGTGCTCTGGAGGCTTGGGGCAGCACCTCTGGCTTTCCTGTCCTTTATCCTTGGCTTCTGCCCAGTAGGGTGTCCAGCTCCAGAGTGCTCCTGGATCTGCATTTTCCTTTTCATGGAGTCCCCATCCCGGGAGGTGGCACTCAGTGCTCTGGGCTGGGTATCTAACAGAAATTTCACTTCTTTCAGTTTAAACACAGAAGTTTCCAGAAGGAAGTTTATATTTTTATTTATTGATGTTACAATTTAGTATTAACTTGCTTAAGCGTCTCTTTGTTTTTCTTTACTAATTTTGAGCTTCTATTGATGTTTCTATTCTGATACCAGAGGGAAGCACAACAACAGAAAGGGTAGTTGGAAAAACTTGTAGTTAAAAGCTAAGAATTGAACATGAATACTGCTTCATCCTCTTTTCCCAGTACAAATTCAGGCACAGACATGATCTAGTTTTCTTAAAACCACAGAGTGGTGAAGATGGGCTCTGCTCAAACCTTCTCCTCCAGAGCATGAAATCACAAATGGGGGATAATGAGTGGCCTGTCGCTCTGGAGCCTGCATCCCTTTGGAAATGTTATTCTCTGCAGCTGTTGAAATGAGTTGTCATAACCAGACAACTGCTTTGCTGCTTCTGTTGGGTCTGAAGTCATTTACAAATACCTCTTTGACATGTTTTCTGGTATTTTGCCTCAAAACAGTGGAACTGTTACCATTTCTTTTTGGAAACAGTCCAACAGCTCCATTAAAAAGAAATACATATTTTATTCCTTTTCTTTAAAGGAACAGAATGTTATCTCCGATATCTGAAATATTTGTGTTTGTTCCCTGTGTTTAAACAGACTTTTCAGAGACAGAGCTTTCAAACCAAGGCCAGCAGTGTAGAATCAATTAAAACTACCCACGGTGGGTCTGGGGGCAGTGTGGGCAGGGGGATGGCCTGGATTCCCCAGTCCCTAAATCTGAGGTAAAAATGGCCAGTTTTCCCTCTGGTGATCAGCAGTGGTGCTTTCCAGTGTGGTTCCTTCTGGCTGGAGTCTCCTCTCAGTGAAAAGTAACACCAGTTTGGGGTTTGTCTTCAGCAGTTTCTTGTAATAACTTTTCTTTTTTAGTTCTCAGTGTGGGTGTTACAGATTTTGAGGCCTGATTCAACAGCTCAGTTTGGTGGCAGTTGCACATACTGCAGGCATTTGCAAAGGGTAGCATTGCATTTTATTCCCCCTGGTGCTTTTGTGCTTGGCCATCCTCATCGTCTCCACCGTATCCCAGCCTGTTTCCTTTGGAGAGCCTGAACTGGGATGAGCACTCTGGGTGCACTCTGGGAATCCCTTACAGTCACAGCAGCTTCTTGTGGTGCTTCCAGGTGGTGTGGGCAGCCATGGCTTGGTGCTGGATCCAGACACCTGCCCAGGAGGATGGGGAAATGTGAAATGCAGGGATTACTTTTTCCGAGCATGATTTATTCTCCAAGGGGAAGGGTTCTCATAAGCACTTCTCTGGTGTCCTTCATGTATCTGGGTGCTTTGGGCTTTATGACTTTAGTTTTTAACTGAGCCTGTTCATTCTTAGGGGCAAGGGACCTTCTCTGTCTTGGGTCAGTTCCTAGTGTTTGTTTGGAAATGGAAGTGAGTTGTTATTTACTGGAGTGAATCCCAGGACTGAGCTCTGAGCCAGAGCTCTGCTGTTTGCTTTCCTCAGCTGAGGAGCAGAAATATGTCCTTGATGTGTGAGAACCAGCAAAATGGAGTAAATATCTGTGAGTTTTGGTTCCTGATTTGCCTGGGACATGACATGCCTCTGTCACTTGGAGCTGGCTGTGGCTTCTGCTGAGGATTCTAGCTGTATTCCCTGTGAGCAGCAAAAGTGGGGTGAGGATTCCAGCTGTATTCCCTGTGGTCAGCAAGAGGGGGGAGCAGCCTGTGAAACCTTGTGGCAGGTTGGGGTCACCTGTGGTGGCCTCCTCTGGCTGGCACCATTTGGGTGCTGCCAAGCACTGACCTTTCTGCTTCTGGGAAAAGAGTTTTGCTGCTACAAACAACCTGATACACACGAATGCTTTTTTTGGACTTTGTTGTTTTCAGTGGTTTTTGGAGAGCACTAAAGGTCATACACTTCATCCCCAAGCTGCCAAGTGTGCTTGAACAGAAGAGTGACCCCTTTCAGGAGCCTGCTTCTCTTGGTGGGGAGTTCTCTCATCGTGGTCTTGTCTTCAGAGATTGCCAGTATTCAGAAGTCAGTAATTGCTTTAATCACTGGTCTTTATGTGCCAGATGAGGTGGAGGTGGTAAAATGAGTCCCTCTGAGATACATCACTAAGCTGCTGCTGCAGAAGGGACTTCTGAACACAGCAAAAGTTATGGGAGATCCAGTCCTTACTCCTGTGGGTGACTTGCTGGCCTGCCTCTTTGTGTTTCTCTTCTGTTCCATTCAGAGATCCCAGTCTGTCCACTCCACACTGGGCAGGGTCAGTCCCTGTAGAGGCAGCTTCTCCACGGTGAATTCATGGATCACCACAAGGTACTGGACTTTGCCTTGGCAAATCCAGTGCCTGTTGCTCAGAGCTGCAGCAGTGAGTGCAATGTCAGACATTAATTGTGTCCCGCAGAAAGCACAACACAGTCCCACTAAGCCTGAGAGATTTCACAGGTCGTGGGCAGGAGCTGTTATTGCTGATGGCTCTTCTGAGGTGCCTGCAGAAGGGATGCTGTTAGCCACAGCCTCGTGTTGATGCTTTCTCAGTCTCCTGTGGAAGAGAGGATTTTTTCTCTCTCTGATCCTGTTATGGTGGAAAGAAATGTGTTAGGGAACGTGCCTTGCTCCCTGCCTGCCTTCTGGCAGTGCCATGCTCGTGCTGGGAGGGATGGAGGAGGGAAATCTGCCCAAGGAGAGGAGGGAATGCAAGGCAATCTGTTCTGGGTGTGTGTGACAGTCCTCTTCCTTGCAGGTCTTGTCTCTTTCCCACAAGGAAATTTTCTAGGAAGCAGAAATGTATAATCAAATATTTCTCACCAAGGCTGAAACTACATTTGTGCAATGTCTTTGCACTGCAGATTCCTCATGAGACTCCCCTGGCAGGAGGGTGGGTCCCTTGCTCAGGGAATTCAGCCTCTGTGTTGATGGTTTTGCTGATACTGATGGTGCCACTCTGAGTCACCATCAAAAGGACACTTATCCTTTCCAAGTGACGGACTCCTGGGTGCTTAGCAGGCTGCCCATTCCCAGCTTTCCTTGAGCCTCTTTGATTTGCTTCTGATGAGTTGTTTTGTGGGCCTTCAAGACTGACATTTAACAGTCTTTATTTACATAGATGGTTGGGTTCTTGTGATCCTTTGAAATGGTGGGAGAATCCAAATACATCAAGAGAGGCACCAGAGTCAAGGGTAGCACAGCTGGCTGCAGACACAGCAGGGGATTGAGCAAATTGTACCAATCCCCATCTGGCAGGGCTGGAGGAAGTGCTACAGCAGAGAAAGAAGGCACTATAAAGTGAGCTTTTTACTCCTCTGTGTAATATTTCTGTGGCAAAATGGTCCTGTTTGCAAAGCCTCGCTGCAGAAAGGCTTGGCTTTGTGGTGCAGGGTGGTCTTCTACCGCTCCCAAGTGGATTTGGGATTCCTGAGAAGTTGGAGGTGACATTGTTTCTCTCGAAGAACAATGCTGTAACTGATTTGTGTTGTCCTGAAGTTCTGTGAAATTGTATTTTCAGCCTTGCTGACTTCAGAGTTACCCTTCCCAAAGCCCCTTCAGACTGTGTGTCTGCTTCAGGAAGCAGAGCTGGGACTCTCTGGGGCTGTCCCTGGGTTCAGGAGTGAGGGCCAGCAGCTTTCCTTCTTCAGTGCCATCCTGCCCAGGCCCTGGGGAAGGGACTCTGCTGGCACTGCCACGGGCACAGTGATGGGGTTGGGGTGCACAAGGTGTCAGCTGGTCCTGGCTTTGGTTTGCCCTGTGCCACGGCTCTGCTCTCTCTCACACAAGAAGCTGTGCTGTGACACTAGGCACTGATGATGTGGTGTGGATTGAAAATAATCTTCCCAACCCAGGAACCTGAGATGTGGGGCAGCTGTTCCTGCTGTTCTCAGATCCTGTTCTGTAGAGTCTTACAGTAAGGTGCTTTTGGATTCATCAACAGGACCTTGAAGTTGTAGGGAGAGACGTAGTGCTGAACTTCCAGGTCAGGAACATTTACCATCCATTATATAAATCATGTGAAATCTAAATTATGCAATTGCACATGCCTTTGAAAAGCCAGATAAAATCAGCACTTGAGTGCTGAGTGTCTGCCTATCCCCAGGCAAGGCTGGGTTGATATTTTAAAAAAATTATTTGAGTATTTTTTTACAACTTGTATTACTGAAGGCCTTTTCCTTTAGCTGCAGTTAGGCTGCAGCCCTTGTGGAAATAAGATTTTCTCCACATTCTGGGTTGCTTGGATATCAGCAGTTCCAAACCCACACTGAACTTGTGCATATACAAAAGCTTGTGTTTCAGACTATTAGTGAGTGATTAGAATTTCCTGAGGAGTTGTGAAGATTGATCCATTTCCATGAGCTGCCAAGTCTGGAATACACTGCTCTACATCTTTGGAGGAAACAACTGAGCTTCCAACAGGACAGGATTCTTCCTTGGAGTAGCTCACTGGTTCTAGGCTGCAGTTTTATTGAATTTTCATTGTGGTGGCTGCTTTTTCTGTATTTCTTTTGTGTGCAAATACCTTCTATTTTGCAAAAGATTAATAATTGAGGGTTACTGCAGGTTTAGTATTTCAGACTGCCCAGTGGCTTTGAGTAACCTTTGTGTAGCTTTCACTGTAAAAGTTTGTATAGAAGCCTGTTCAAAACCTGCTTAAAGTTCTGCAGTGTCTGAGGCCCTTGAGTTGTTCCCTCCATCTCACAGCTCTTCCAAACCCCTCGTGCTGAGGGTTGTGCTTTGGGCTGGCAATTTGAGGTAACTCCCTTTAGTTTGATATGGAAACAGCAGGCGAGATCTGAACCTAAATTCCCTCTGGGAAACCAGGAATAACCTTTCAAGTATTTTAACTTTGCACCAGGCAGCCAAGTTGCAAATGTGTAGTTAATTTTAACACAGGCTAATTTATTTTTGATGAATTTGAACTGATCTAATTACTAGCTTAGCCTGAAATTTGCTTCCCAGATGTACTTATCCTACCTTTAGTCTGGAATACTGTTAACATTTATTAATTCTGTGGGGCAGAGTGCTGTCTTCTGCCTTGTTTATCCATGAATGTGGCACAGAGAAAAACGTCCAACTTCTGGAGCTTTTGGAATTTGATTTTGCCTTTCCCTGGTGTGGAGGTGTCCATACAGCCCCTGGGTTTTGGAAAGGATGCTCCATGGCAATGGCAGAGCTTGTAGGAGGGGATGGGCAGGTTCTGGGCTGTGGCACAGCAGTGCTGATGGAGCAATTGGGTGTTGCAGGGATGCATCAGCTGCCTCTGGAGTGCCTCGGCTGCTCCTGGAGCCCTGGAATTCAGCTGCTGTTCTGTGCTCAACCCTCAGTCAGATGTACTAATCTGAGCAGTCAGCACTCAAATGCAACTTTAAATAGTTTGTTTTCCTTTTACAAGTCCTATAAATTATGAGATGAGTGGATCTGAACAGGTCTCTTTGCATCTGCTCTAAAACGAAGAAAAGCGATGATAATCTTAAGCCAGTATTTTCCCTTCAAGTTTTCTTTTTTGGATGCTTTTTAAATACAGGAAATAAAAGCTAAAGCGGCTCTTTACTAGACATTGAGACAGTTTCTAAGGTAGTAAATATGACTTAATGTTTTCATTATATTAAAAAAAAAAATCCCAAAAAATCCCTTGACATACCTAATCCTCCTAACTGCGTAACAAAATCCAGTTATTTGGAGTAGCTTTTGATACAGTTACAGGTGCAGGTGTTCTGAACAAGTGTGTAACTTGGTGTAGTCAAAGCTTTGAAAACTTCAGCTCTGCTTTTCCTTCAGAACTTTCAGTGAGTTTGCTCTGTAAGGGACATGGTTTGAAGTTTGCCTGAGTTTTAAAAGTACAGAGGAAAAATTGTTCTACTTTGGGGTGGATTAAGATTGAAAGTGCAGATTCTGCCTAAATAAGTTTATGTGGAAAATAGATGAACCATTAGTGCAAAACTACTGCTGATAATTGTAGCTGAGAACTTGTGATATCTTATCTTAATTTAAAAATATCAGTTGAGAAAGCAAACCAATACCTTGCTTCTGGCATCTGTGTACCTTCCTGCAGCCCATTTGTCAGGGCCATGTTTCTGGTTTAAACATTTTACTGTTGAAAACAGTTATTCACAGGCAGAAGGGATTTGTCTTTGAGGTATTTGGCCTGTAGGGTAGTGGAAGTTAATTGTGAGATGTTTTAGGCAAGTGACTGCAGGTGTTATCAGTGATATCAGTGATAAGCTTGATGACTGCTTTGATAAACAATTTGAGTATTGGGATTTGCTGCTCTGGCAGGAATGGATTGGGATTCTTGCACACATCAGTGTCTGCCAAGGAAAGCTGAGTGACTGGACAGCGAAAGGCATGAACTGAGACACCTGGAAAACAAACACCACTCTAGCTGAAGGTGGAATTAAAGCTCCTGTCGGGCTGGGCAGGGGTGGGAAAATGAATCCAGTTTTCATCTGGGTGAGCCTCAGGTGAGGCTTTGCAGGGAGCCTTGCTGGCTCCTTATTTGCTGGCTGCTCTTGTGCAAGCTGAGAGAGCATTATTATTATTATTATTATTAATTGAAAATTTCCCCCTGGGAGCACAAGCTGAGAATGTGGGCACCTTAATTCCCAGCCCTGGCCTGGCTGAAGTGCCAGCTGCTTTTGCCATTTCTCCTGCATCAGTGGTCTCTCTGTCTGAGGGGCAGGTGGACAGACAGTGGTTTTTCTGTGTTTGGGCTCTGGTTTTCCATCCAGCACGAGGGTTTGCACCATGTGCGAGTTTTGCAGGCCGTGCTTTGGTGCTGGAGTGGTGCAGGGATGAGTCATCAAATTGCTACAATTACACAATTCCCTGCTCATTGTCCTTGTAAATACAACGTGTTTTTATAGGATGGGTACAGGCAGGTTTGGGTTACTGACTCTTTACTCCAGACACTCAGAACATTAAGTGAGAGTTTAGGGTGTCTTTGAAACAGTTCTGCAAGGGAGGTGTTGTTATGTGATCCTGCAGTACCTGTTGAGGTAAGGCTGCCCTTAAGAACTAACCAGTTACTTCATATTTCAAACCTAACAAAACCAAACCAAACCCCCACTGGATGTCTCTTGGGATTGCAGTAATTACATTGTTTTTCTGGTGACATCAGCTTGCTGCATGGAAATGGAGGCATGCTGGAAAATAGCTCTGAACTTGGACAGAAGTGCAATTGTTTTGTTTCTTATGACAACCTACATTGAACTAACAGTCAGTCAGTGAATATTTTTGATGCAAGTCTTTCTGAGAACGTGTAATACGTTATTTCAGAAGTCGTAAAAGCCCCAGAGTGATTTTGCCGTTAGGGTTCTCCATCATCTGTGTCCCTTCACAGGCTGGGGTAAGGATTAAATTCCTGCCCTGCCAGGCAGGCTCAGGCTGCAGTTTGGGCACACAGTTGCCTGGTAAAAGGATGTGCCATCACCACAGGCTCACTGGTGCAGTGAGTCCTTGCTTAGCGTTTCATGGAATTGGATCAGAAAAGTAATCCTGAGCTGCTGAGCATTTTCATGTGTAATTTCAGTTTCAAAACAAGTGCTGTGACTCTGGGTACTGCCCACACTGACCTGACTTCTGAGGGCCACCAGGGTGATCAGAGGGATGGAGCACTTCTCCCTTGAGGAGAGGGTGAGGAAATTTGGATTGTTCAGCCTGGAGAGGGGAAAGCTCTGAGGAGAGAGAGAGATTATTTACGTTGTTTTTTTTAGTTCCATGTGAAGTCAGACATACTGAATACTCAGAGATACACAGTTTTATGAATTTATTTATTTATATATATATATACACAAGATCAGCAAGTTAATTTGTAATGAATTTAAGGTGAGGATTGATACTCTTGAAACAAAGTTAACGTCGTGGTACTAATTGCCAATCATCAAAGCATTGGTGATTAAGCAGAGTGATCTGCTTAGTGACTGCTTGTAGTCTTTGGAACCTGCAGAAATAACTGTTCTGGAACATTTAGGTGAGGAATGGCTTGAGATTTTCCTTCTCTGAGCAGAGGCAAGAGCAAGCAGTTTTAGTTTTGGGAAACTGACCAAAACTTCCTGCAAAGCAAACCCTTGAGAGGTGTCAAACTGGGGTATGGAAGAGCATTAGGTATGTTCTAAAAGCTCACCATCTATAACTTGTGGTCAGAATTTAGTTTGTAGCAGCTTGAAACACAAACTGGGGAACTGTGGTGCTGAATTCAGCATGTCTTCCTTTAAACTTTTTGGTGGTTAGTCAGAGGCCAAATAAAAATTGATGCCCTATTTTCAGTTATGAGGGTTTTTTTCTAATTTTGCCTTCAGCTGTTGGCTCTTGGTAGACTCTTTTAAGTATTTTAAGTATATTTTTGTCTGAACTTCCAGCAATAGCTGCACTAAAATAAAACCTGGCAACTGGGAGAGCAGCAAGCTAGGTAAGAATTGAAGCATGTTCAGCCTAATTCGTGCAGATCCCCAGTGCTTACATAAATAGTTTAGTTTAAGCTGAAACAAGCAATTACTAACACAGACATCAAATATAGACATGGCCATGGTCAGCAGAGTGAACCTTCATGTTTGGTGGACAGCCAACTGTCCCTGGGGGCCAAGGAGGCCAGTGGAACTTGGGGACATCTGGATTTTTGCATTTCTTCACAGACAGATCTTGAGGAGGGTGAGAAGGGAGGGATTTAGTCCTTCCAATGAGAGAGGTTCATTCCCATCTTGTGCAGTCTAGGTTAGGGGTTCTCTAACTTGATTTCACATTTGTGCTCTAGGTGTTTTTACTAAGAGCCTCTCCATAGTTAGAAGAGGAAAATCCCTTCTTATCACTGATCAAGTGTCAAGATGTTGTTAATAAACATTGTTTAACAGGTTCCTGGGTTAGCAAATGCTGCCCATTTCTCCCCAAGGAGAGGCTCACTTCCATTTGGAAATGCTCTGAAGCGTTTGGCAGTTTGTGGCTCTGTTAAAAGCAGGAAGCCATGAGGGGCATGTGCTCATCACTTTTAGCTGATGCAGATGGCAGCCCAGCTTCCTCCCTTGCTGCTGGCTCCAGCTGTCCCAGAGGGTGGCAGATTGCTCACTTGCCCTGGGAGATGTGTGCTGGGACCTCCAGCAGTCCCTGTGTGGCAGAGCTGGGTTCAGGAGCGGATTGAAGCTCCAGTGCTGTCTACTCCTGCAGAGTTTGACTCTGAGGTATCCAAGTATGTATTAGTTATTTTGTGTTGATTCTTCAGCTTCTTCAAAGTCAGATGTGGTTTGTTAAAGGACATCAGAACCTGTTTAGCTGAATTGTTTTAATTGGTTTTGCTTATTTTGTAACTTGAACTGAAATTTGCTGGTGGTTTTTTCTAGAAAGTGGGAATCTTGTAGAAAGTTAGACGGACTGTTGAACACTTAGCTGAGATGGGAATTACTGGTGTAGTTTCAAGGGCAGTGAGACATAGAAGTTCCTACTTCCTTTCCCTTCCCCTTTCATTAAAGCTCAGATATAAGACTCTCTTCTTTTTATCAAGGCAACACAGCTGTTGTCTTGTTTTGTCCATCCATCTTCTGTATCCTGTGAATCCTTTCTTTGTCAGGGAAAGCTTTATTGTCATCAGAGAAACTTAGCAGTGTTGTGAGCCTTGCTCAGTGCTGAAACTCGTGTGTCCTGCCCCAGTTCCCAGGATTTCCTGCTATCACTTCCATAATTGCTTTCCCGATACTGGAGCTCACAGTGGCTGCAGAACAAAGCTGTGCTGGGCTGTTCCCCTGCCCAGGCAATTAAGTGACTCAAGGCACTCCCAACTCCTGGAGCCTGATGCAACTCAGGCTAAGAGCAGCCTGCTGGAAATGTGGAGCAGCCTGTCCAGGTTTGATGGATTTCTGCTGGAAAAGGCACAGCTTTTCCTGCACCTGGTGAGGGAGGGGGGCCTTGCAGTGCCACTCACCTGCAGGAAAACATGGAGTGCTTTTACCCCTCACAACCTCACATCTGTAGACTGCTGTACTTGAGACATCAGTTGCTGCCTGGTATCCAAGGATCTTAATTGAAACTGTGATTTATGGAGTTTTGGAATATCTACAATATCTTTGCCTTTGGGGATCTTTCATAGTTCTTTCAATTTTGGAAGCTTTTCATAATCTCCAAAGGGAATTAGCTCGATGTAATTAGGCTTGTCAGAACCTCTTTGTCTCCAGGTAACTTGTGAAGCTGTTTTTGCCACGGTTTTCTGCACCCCATAGAAATCCCATGAACTGGAGGTATTGTGGAGCAGAAAGACTAAGGAAAGCCTGAAGTTTCTGTGGGACTAAGCAAGGAATGTGGGATACAAATCTCCAGGAAATGAGCTTTTAAACTCGCCCAGCTTGTGGAGCAATGTGTGAATTTTACTGCCATTTCTGGTTACAGTCAGTGGAAATAGAGGCTGGGGCTTTGCTCAGTGTAACTCAATTCAGTTGGGTTTTAACAACTGTGAGGAAGCAACAAAACATCCCAGCTTGGACCCATTGTTATCTCTTGGCTGTCGCTGCCATTCCCATTAGGGATGGAGAGCACTTACTCCAGGCTGACTAATTAAGGAATGACAGCTGGTTGGAAATAATCATTCTACTTTTGCAAGAGCCGTGAGCAACTTCACAAGAATTCCTGGAAAAAATGAACCTGTAAACGAGATGAATTGACAATATTTAGAAGCTCTGCTTGCACTGTGAGAAGCTGCAAGGCTCTTGTGGGGGTTGGAGTCACACCTGGAGAATGTCTGCAAGGGCAGCTCGGCCTTGCTGGGATCACTGGGGTGAGATGTCAGTGCTTCCATCAGGCCTTGGAGTTGTTCAGTAGCAGAGCTGCAGGGAATTGGGGTGAATTCTGTGGTGATGCCACTTCAAAGCCACCTGGGAAACCAGCTGTATGTGGAGGTGGGTGGGGTGAGCAACAGGTGCTGCTGAGGGAAGAGCTGGACTTGGAGATGCCTATTGTTGTTCTTGCACAAGGGCTGGAGCCCAGGAGCTAGGACTGGTGACACCAGCTGTCAGGAATTCTGAAATCCTTCTTATGCCAAGTGCTGGGAATGGACAGGACAGATCAGAGCTGTCTAATTGCTTCTTCCAGCCAACAGGGCAGGATCCACCCATCACCTCCTGGTCTCCAATTAGTAGGCTTACGTGCTGGAGAGAGAGATTGGAGTCTGAATTGGGATGTGTGTGGTGGGGGGAATGACCCCAAAATGAAGTGTTTTAAGAGAGAAGCAGATCAAGTTTATTAGGAAGAGAAGATATAATAGGGAAAACAAAATATGTATTTGAGAGCAGAAAGGAAAAGGATGAAGGACTTAAAAGCTCTAAAATACAGTAAGAAAGTGTGGTTTGAGTCAGGGTGAGAAAAGAGAGAACACAAGAAACTGTAGTAGTAGATGCCATTAAATGAATGCAGCTGTCAACTTCCTGGTGAAATATCTGAATACCGTGTTCATTTCCAGCCTAAAAATCAAGCTGTGTTATCTGCCCCCAGAGTCATGGCTCAGATGGTGACAGGACATGGGAGTGTCTCTGGGCAGCAGTGCCTTTGGAGTCCCCATCCCTGGAGGTGTCCAAGGAGCACCTGGAGGTGGCACTCAGTGCTCTGGGCTGGGGGCAAGGTGGGCATGGGGCACAGCTTGGACTCAGTGGTCCTTGGTGTTTTCCAACCTTAATGATTCTGTGGTCCTGTGAGATTCCAAGGCTGTAGCCTCTCCCCAAAGCCTGCTGCCCAGTTCTTCCCCTGGGCAGCAGTGGAGGCGCAGTGGAATTGAGTAGGGGCACAGCACAGAGGGAAACTCACTCTACAGTCTGCTGGTGTGGAAGTCTGATGGTTTTGGTGACATTTGTGTCTCTGCACTCTGTGTCACAGTGCTGCTGTGCTGTAATTTTATTGGATGTTCCTAGAATGACATCATGTTTAGGAGGCAGTTCTTAGTCTCCATCCCTAGGAAAGCTGGCAAAGATCTCTGAGATATTTTCTGATAAAGGGAGAAATGCAATGGCAGAGTCCCACCATAGCCTGCTGAAGGAAAGTTAGGGGGGATAGATGGATAAAACGTGGGATTTCTGCTGAATTTGCTGACCCAAGCCACCTGTTTGATATTCTCAGTGTTCCTTGCTCATAGCTCCCAGGATCCATGGGTTTATTTAGCCTTCAGCTGCAAAATGACGTGAGATGTTCCTTACTCGTTTAAGGACACACTAATTGGATGCACAGTTAACAACATATAATCACTCTAATGAGTGATTTTACATATTCTTATTGAAATAAAATGTAGTCAAAGACACCCTGCATAGTTCCCTGGTGGCATGTTTGCTTTCCAGAATGGTGTAACTGGTGTGGGCTGGCTGGGTCCCAGTCAGTGAGGGGCTGCTGTGTGTTCCCTGCTGGGGAAGAGCAACCCTTGCACTGGTCTGTGCCCCAGTGAGAGGGGCTGGTTAGGACTTGTAAATAGCTGGGATGGCCCTGCAGAGACTATGGCTTCAAAAACCATGGAAGGTGTGGCTGTCTGTTCTGTGGATGTCCAGAAACACTAAAATCCAAGTTTTTGTAGAGTCACTCCAAACGTCTCCTGCCTTTATTCCTTTCTGGATTCCCCTCCAGCCGCCTCCTGGGCTTGTACATGTCATTGTTGTGTGTGTCGTGACCAGGTGGTTGAGTCTTCCCATCACCTGTGGCCACAGTTTTTTTCCTGTCATCCAAAGCCCATGTGCCACGTGTTTTCCACACCTTCAGAGAGGGCTCAGGTTAAGCTTGAGCCAAGGCAGCTGGGCAGGGGAGGAAGGGTTGCTATAGGCAGGACACTGTTCATTTTCCAGGTTCTCTCAGTTTGTGCAACACATCCTTATGGAAGAAAGAGGAGGAGATGAATTCTTTTGAGATGGAATTGTGTTTTGAGTGGGAGTGGATGTAGTTTCTAAGGAGTTATCCATAATCCAAGATGGCAGGAGTAAGTTGTGTGATTTATTGTATGTTTTACCTGAACTCCTTGTTCCTGTCGAGACAGAAGGGAAGAAGGCTGAAATAGGTACAGGCGGTGTTTGAGGACACTCAGTTTGTCCTGCTAACCCTCTGCCAGTCCCCTGGGCACGAGGATGGGGAGGGCAGGGCTCGGGGAAGCTGGGACTGCCTGGGAATGAGGGGCTTGGGAGAAGGGAGGAGGAGATGGTGGGTGTGCCATGGACAGCAAACGGGAGCAGCTCATCAGCAACAGGGGCAGAAAGGAGGCAACTACTTTGGGAGACAGAGGTGAGCTCAGAGAAACATTGGCAGCTGAACGTTCATAGAAATGCTTCCATCTTTTGTTGATGAAAGAAAAGGAGGGAAGCAATAGTAAGAAGCAATTCTGATGTGGGGAGAGCACTGCAATAAAGGCAGAGGTGACTGCCAAGGGTTGTAGACACAGCCTGGGCAGTGAATTGCAGAGATGTTCTGCAGAGAATGATCCCTATTCCTAGAGCTGGGAAAAAAAGCATATTCTGTTGCATGTAAGTAGTGTATAGTGATTTTTTTAAATTTTTTTTTTGCCTAGCTCTATGCAATTTAACTTTGGCAGAAAGTGCTGGTTGAATACATTGACAGGTTTAATTGCTTTGGCTTGAGTAGGATGAAAGTGAATTTATTTCCCAGTGAGAAAAGCGTTGAAAGGCTGCATGAAAACCTGTCAAAGGAAATTGAAGCGGGGTTGGGGAGTTATCTTTACAGTAAATGGAATTGATAAACATGTCAGTTAAAAGGGGAATTTATTTATAATACTCAGTTTTTGTGGCCAAAAGTCTTTGAGAATTCCGTTCACTGGGAAAATGAATTTTATCTGTTCAATTGATTTGCTTTTTTGTAATGCTTGTAGAGCAAGAAATTGTCACAGTAAAAAGCTGAAGTAATATTTGTTCTTTTTTTCCAGAACACGTCAGTAATGGAGGATCAGAATGAAGATGAGTCTCCAAAGAAAAATACCTTGTGGCAGGTAGGACTAACATGGATGTAGAAGGAGAGGATCCAGGATTTTATATGTTCCTGCTTTTGAGAAATGTCCAAATCTTGGGTCTCCATATTTATCCTTGGATGTTGTTGGCTGTATCCTCCTAAAATTAGCTCAGCCTTCAAGTGAAGGATGATGCCAGTGGATAATCCTCAAGAAATTACCAGTTTTGCTCAGATTTTATAGTTTGTGCTGACCTTGGAAGGACAATGCTTTGTCAAAGCATCCTTGGGAATAAATTTATATTTCTGAGCATGGGACTGTTGTTTAAAAAGAGAAGTTCAGCATGGCAAGGATTCACAACCCATTTGCTTTGAAGAAGTTTGGGAATATTTTGGAGCTGCCAATTGCTCCCTAGCAGCCCCTTGGCTCCTGAGGGGCTCAGAGGAGCTGACATCACTCTGAGGCTGTGCTCAGTAATTAGCAGTGGCTCCTGCTGGGGTGTTCTGGGCCATCCTGATGTGGAGCTGAAGCTCCTGGGATTTTAAGGAGGTGTTCATGTGCATGTCCCAAACATTGAGGAGCTGTTCTGCGAAAACAAACCAAGCCCTCGATTCTCAGTTTTTATTTATGGACAACCATATTATTTTAACTGCCAAAATCTGAGCAAAACATTTGTGGAGACAAACTGCAATGTGCCCAGAAACCACTGCTTTGAGCTGGGAAAGGTAGTTCTAAAAACAATTACATCCCTTGGAGTTTAAGCGGTAAGAGGTGTAAGGGAAGAATTCGAGACTTTCAGTGTAAGTAGTAATTTAGGAGCAAAAGCTGTGAAAGACTTTGAAAAGTCTTTGAAATTCACCTGATGTAACTCATTTCTTGAAGAATGTGTTTCAAAATTTAGTTTTGATTATTTCTTTGCATCTTCTTACATGTTCTTCCTTGAGAGAGATTTTATTACGCTGTTCCTATAGCTTATATATAAATACCAATATTTAAACATACACTAACATGTAAATAATGTTCCTTTTCCAACCCCAGATAAGTAATGGAACTTCATCTGTGATTGTCTCAAGAAAAAGACCATCGGAAGGAAACTACGAAAAGGAAAAAGACTTGTGTATAAAATATTTTGACCAGTGGTCTGAATCAGATCAAGTGGAATTTGTGGAACACCTCATTTCCCGGATGTGTCACTATCAGCATGGACATATTAACTCCTACCTGAAGCCCATGTTACAGCGGGACTTCATCACTGCGCTGCCAGGTAAAATAAATCCAGGGCCCGGAGCATGGGACTGCTCTGGGCTGTGCAGCCCCTTGGAACATCCTCTGCATTCCCATTGTCCCTTAGAGAGCCAGTGCTGCTTCCTGCTGCAGAGAAGGGCAGCAGGGTGGCTGAATGCCTTCTGTGATTAATTGAGTTGGCCACTGGATGCCAGTGTTGTTCCATGTTAAAATAGTCAGACTGGTGTATCCCAAAGAATTTGTGCTGGAATTGGAACTGAGTTGTTACAATACACAACTGAGTTGTGTATCTGCAAGCTTTGGCCTGAGCTCCTTTTTCATACAGAAAATGCTACTGCAGAGGTATTTTAGTTTAGGAACTCTTACATTTTAATGTTGTTCTGAGTTTCTCCTTAGATGAGTGTATCTGGTTTGTCTACTCTTGTTGCTGACCTGAGAGCAAAAACACTTGTGGGTTTTTATTGTGTTGTCCAGCCCTGACTCCTCCTTTCAGTTACTCACAACCTCTTCTGACACGCACAAGTGTCAGCTTGTGTTGATATGTTCAGATAGAAATCTGTTTTTATGCTTGCTCTATGATTTTTTTTCACAAAAATGCATAGCAGCAATAGTGGATATATAGAATCTCTAGGTTGTAATTTGCTGGTAAAGTTGTATTTGTTTTTCTATAAGTTTTTGGAAGAATTTGTATCTCTGGATTCTTGCTGCTAGGGGCAGTGATTCATATGATTCTTGGAAAGGGAAAAGTGTGGACATTGTTTGCAGATTTTATTTGCAGAGTGGGAAATCAGCCTGGGTAAGTGGTCAGTGTGTTCTGTGTGCCCATGGCAGCCCACTGGCACAGCTTCACCGTGAAGTGTGTGAGCAGCCTGTGGTGTTATCCCAGGAATGCCAGGACAGTTCTGAACACTGAGGGTGGAAGAGGCCACGCAAAGCCTAAAAGCTAAATCCTAAAAATCCAAGTCAGCTGCCCCTCCTAGGACTGACTTTCCAGACCCTTCATGTGCAAGTCTGATCTTCAATTAAAATTTTATTTTGTTTGCTTTTATACCTCAGGGCTGATACAGAGTTACACAGATCTTTCATGTTATATATTTCTGCCCTTGAAAATTTTGGGAGCTTTGTAAGGTGACACTTGTTTACACCACATTTGTATATACCAAAATGCATCTTTACAACTTCTGTTGCCTCTCCCCAATGTAAATACTGGGAATTGTTCCCATATTCAGCCTTTCTTGAAGGTGCTGTGGCGTGCAAAGAACATCTGTCTAAATTTACCCAGGAACTTAATCCCAGCTGATTGAAATCAATCCTGTGTTGGGCTGCAATCACATTAAAGAGAACTGGAGTACCACTCTCAGGCACATGGGGGGATTTTTGGGGTCATTCTCTGCAGGGCCAGGAATGGGAGTTGATGGTCCTTGTGGGTCCCTTCCAACTCAGGATAGTCAATGATGCCTTTTTAAGAGATGGCTTCGCTTGTCTTGAAGAAGTCAAATTCTTTTGTTGTAAATAGGAGTAGTTTTTGCTCACTGTCTTGACCAATTTTACACTTGTACGAATGTAGGAAAAATGGAAGAAGAGTTGATGGAATCTGGCTTCCTTGTTTTCAGTGACAGAGTGGTAACTGTGGCATGTTTCCTGATCTAAGTGACTGTTTTGTGTCTAATGTTGATCACATTTAGAGAGTTGACATCCCACATTTGGGTTTCATTTTCATACAAAGTGATATTTATACAAAGACCTTTGAAATCCCTGTGAATTTTAATTGTTTGAATTTATTATTGAAATTCAACCAAACCTTCAGCTGCTCCCTCTAATTGACAACAGCTCTTTTTCACCATTTTCTGTTAAACTGTAAAGACTCTGTAGAGCTATAAGGATGGGTGTCTTATTTTCCTTTGAAAAGTCTACCAATAGATGTCAAATACATTTTACTTCAGAAAATGGAAAGGCTTTAGTACCTATTTCAGAAATTTTCTAAAACAAATCCCTGTCTTTTAATGTAAAATAGGGATATGCAGCTATTTCAGGCTTTAATGTGTCTTAAACTTAGTCCTGCATGTTGTCTGACATCAAATCTATTCTTGAGATTTTTACTGCTAGCAGAAGTTCACAGGTTTAAATTGCTACATCCAAAAGAGATGTCAACTGAAATATTTACTCTAATGAACATAATAGGATCAGGTCCAAAGCACAGACACAAGGACAGGGCCACTAGACATACGTTATAGTTACCTAAATTATGTAGAATAAATCAATAAATGAGTAAGACTCACGTGTATTAATTTCTGCTTTCTGCTGCTGTTCATTTTTATGAAGGCCATGTGAAATTCAGTGTGCAGTGGAGGACTGTATGAATATACTTTCTTCATGCTCTAAAAAAAACCTAGTTCCTTTGATTTGTCAGGACTATTTGAAGCCTAAAGTGGGCTGTCATGAGATAAAGTGGAAAATTGAAAAGGTCGTCATCTCCTGGTTTGAAAGACTTTTTTCATGCGTGGCCAAGGGGTGTACGTTACTCACAAAAATTAAGTTATTCAACATCTCAGGTTCAGAGGAGTTTTGTGGAAAGCAAAATTGCAGGTCCTTTGAAATAAGGAACAGACTTAGCAGTGACTTTTCCACAGGCAAGAATTTCTCTCCAATATCCCATCTAACCCTGCCCTCTGGCAGGGAAGCCATTCCCCCTTGTCCTGGCCCTCCAGTTCCTGATGCAGAGGAACTTTCTTGTTGCCCTTTCTGACACTGGCAGGGGCTCTGAGGTCTCCACACAACCTTCCCTTCTCCAGGCTAAGCGTTTCCAGCTCTCCCAGCCTGGTTCCATAGGGGAGCTGCTCTAGTCCCTGTAGCATCTCCAAGGCCTTCTCTGGACTTGCTCCAGCAGTTCCATGTCCTTGTGTTGGGGACACCAGAGCGGTGATCCCTGCTCCAGCTGGGTATTTCAGAAGAGCAGAGTGCAGGGGAGAATCCCCTCCCTGGGCCTGTCCACGCTGCTTTTGCTGCACTGTTGTGCTGATTCTCCCTGCAGGGCAGAAGGATGTTCCAACAGGCGGGAAAGACAAAACCTTGGAGATACTTTGGTGTCTCCGTGTGCGCTCACCTGTGACTGGTGCCCCTACCAATGGCACCACGTTGCTGCCGTGCCCCGAAGCTCTGGACTCTCAGTGTCTTACAAAGCTGGTTTGGTTGTTTCTGTGCACTCACTGACTGCTCTTCATTTCTTTGTAGAGCAAGGCTTAGATCACATAGCAGAAAACATCCTTTCCTATCTCGATGCCAGATCCCTGTGTGCAGCAGAGCTGGTGTGTAAGGAGTGGCAGAGGGTGATCTCAGAGGGGATGCTGTGGAAGAAGCTCATTGAGAGGATGGTACGCACAGACCCGCTCTGGAAGGGGCTCTCGGAGAGGAGGGGTTGGTAAGTGCTGAGCTCCGCTGCTGCACAGCCTCCTGCACACATCCTCCCAGTGAGCTCTGCAATGGGAATTGCTGAGCAACTGATCTGTGCTGGGGCTGGAGGCCAAAGCTGTCAGCTCCCCTTTGTGCTCTGCCTTTGTCCCTGTCCTTTTGTGCTCCCATGTCTTGCTTGAGTCTGTGCAAATTTGGAATTTCTGTATTGCGAGGAGGACTGTCAGTTCCATCAGCTCACAAAAAACAGTGCCAGCACATTTCCAGGGCTTTTTCTCAAGTGAAGTATTTCCAATTGGACTTTTTCTTTTTTGTTTGGTTTGGTTTTGGGGTTTTTTGTTGGTTGGGTTTTTTGTTTGTTTTTTGTTTGTTTGTTTGGGGGTTTTGTTTTGTTTTGTTTTGTTTTTTTTGCTTAAAGTATAAAATAGCAGCTTGGGCTGCAGAAGCCTCTCAAAGAGAAACACTTGCTGTTTGTGGCAGTGGAGTTTTCCTGTCCTTCCCAAGTTTCTGGAGAGCTGTTCTGCTTCAGAAACCTGTTTCCCTGTGCTCTCTAGTGGTGTGCCTGAGCAAAGGCATGTACAGAGCAAGGGGATGGCACAAGGATGAAACCTTGTGGAGCAGAAAATCAGAACTGGAAAACACTTGTTATCTTTTTAACCTTGGACATTCTAAATATTTGTCAAATTGCAAAGTCACGAGGGTTGTAATAGTGATACTCAAGTTCTCCCAGGTATTTCTGAAAATATGTGCTGAGAGTTTGTTCTGGGCAGGCTTTGCATTCCTGTGAAGTTTGGATTCTTTGTAGTACATTGAAAACTGTGTTTCTCCTTCTTTCTAGGGATCAGTACCTGTTTAAAAACAGACCAACAGATGGACCCCCCAATTCATTTTACAGATCCTTATACCCAAAGATAATCCAGGATATAGAGGTAGGTGTTCTGATCTATCCTGTGTGCAGGACAGATACTGGTGCTGATTTTGGGTTTTCAGAGGTGGTGAATGTTGGAGCAATGAATCTGTGTCACTGCTGCTCTTGGGATGATGTAAAAAACACCCTCAGCAGCTCCCTGGCACAGCAGGTGCATTGGTTTAGGTGTTAACACCATCCTTTTTGCATTTAAAGAGTTTTGGAACCCTTGTGAGACTATGGATTTTAATAAAATAGCAGGTTTAGGACACAGCACTCCAAGATAATTCCCTGTATTGCTGAATGTTCAGTATATTGGTGATACAGTCACTTAGAAGGTGATCTGAGGTTGATGCCTTAAACAGCAATTATTTAAAATGTAACTTATCACTTCTAAAGCAGTGGCTGACTGTTGCAAATACAGCTTTGGTCCTCATAGGGGGTTTTTCCTCTCTCAAGTGGTTTGATGGGAGCGGTCATCAGTCCTATGGTGATGAATCCACAGGGCATTCAGGGGTAAAGAAACTTCAGATATAAAATTTTGCTTATCTTGTTTTGAGATTTACAGAGCTGGGCTTGCCTTGGTGGTTTTGAAATATTTCTGATAAATCAGGATCATCCCAGTGTTCTGCCAGCAGGAGAAAATGTGTCTTGCTCTGTTTGCTGTACTCACCACAAAGCTCTGAAGTTACACCACAGACTATCATGGATTTATTTCAGGATGGGAAATTATTGGTCTGAAATTCATTAGTGGGGAAATGTGTTTTGATGTTGAAGACAGATGTGAACTAATGGAATCACTGTGTGGAATGGCAAATGGCAGTTTGTGCTTCTTGGCACTCAGGAAACAAAATTATCCTCAACTCTGAACCCAGCTGTGAAATGGTTCTGCTGGAAGCCATAATGTATTTTCCAAATGCCTTTTTATAAACCTTGCTACATCATTTATAGACATTTAAAGAACTGAGCATGAAATACATCTTAGGCAAAATATGACCAAACTTGATATTTACCTGTGAGCTGAATGATCCACTTAGTTATGGGAGGGGAGATATATTTTCCCTGTAAGGAATGAGCGTGATGCTGCAATGATAAGAAACCTGTGGGATTAAGAGCTTTTAGTGTGATATTTTCTTGCTTTCTGCACAATTCTGTAAAGAAAATGGGCAAAAAGCAGCATGAAAATGTTTGCATAGAACACTAAAACAGTTTGGCGTTACTGTAACTCACACTTTTAATGTTATTCTTCTGAAACTCATTTGTATAAGTGGAACATTTGTGTGGGCACTGTTGTTATTAGAGATGGAAGGACTCCTTGAAGGTGTTCTGAGGGCTTTTGAATTATCCCAGTCTGCTCTGTGATGCTTTGGTTCTTTAGTTGCTGTAGATATGCTTTCCAGTGCACAGAAACAAAGCTCCTGAATTGAATACTTTTTGCTGGGATGAAGCAAGTCGGAAAAACCCAAGCCCCTTGTGCTTTCCTTATCCCCAATATCAATAATAAATATAAAAAAATTGTCAGTCTTTGAATAGCTGAGAGTGGGAAAAGAGTAGGATTTAAAAATGTATTGTAGCAATGAGTGTTTCTGCCACAGCAGATTTTCCCCTGCTTGCCTATTCCCTCAAGCCCTCTGAAATATTCCTGTTTGCCAGATCTCTGACCTGGAGTGGGGCTGGTGTTTGTGCTGGTAGTCAAGGGCCAAATAATTCTTCCACTTCCAAAAGTCTATTAGAATTTTTCAAATAAATCACCCTCTAAAGTACTTCTCACAAATTGCTTCCCTAAAGGGCTGTCAAAGGAAGCTTTTAACACTGTTTAAAATGCAGAGAGTGAGTACCAATAACAACCAAACCTAGCTTTAAGATTAACTTTTTCCTCCTCTTCCTGTTTTTGTTGCTCTTCCACAGTTTTGAACTTTCTCCATGCTTCCATGTTTCACAGCAATGTGTAAAAGCTCTTAAATAAGACTTTCATCTTAGATGTGATGAAGAATTTTTTGTCTCTGAATACCAAAATGCTTTTTCTTCAAATATTTGCCTGGATCTTTAATTAAAGATCTTCCTGTTTCTGTCAGAGGATCAGAGTTTAGGGAGCCATATTAGCATTTATAGAATTATATACCTGTTTCTAAAAACAAATCCAAAGGATGGGATTTTTTAATACAGTTAAAAATCTTGTCATTTGGTATTTTACCACAAGGATTGACCAAATCCTGCTAGATTGTTTCCAAAGGTGAGAGTTAGGAATTTATTGCAGCTGGTGCTAAATTGGGTTGTGGGTAGAGATAAGCTCAAAGCAGAATGTGCTCTCTGATGTCAGAATTTGAAAAATAATCCCAAACCTGAATTAACAATTGGAAAGAAAAATGAGGAATGATAAACAGCAAATTTGAATTCTTTCCCTTGGGCTCTACTTGCATTGTGGGTCAAAAGTTCATGCAACCACAGAGTGGTGGGAGCTGAAGGTAACACAGGCAGGGGTTTGGCAGAGGGAGCTTCCCTTGCCTCTCCAGAAATGTGGTGGTGCCAGTGTCTGTTTACTTCATGCCAAATCCATTTTAGGAACATAATGTCACTTCTGAAGTCATTTGATTTGAAAATAAGAGGACACTTAGAGATCAGAAACCAAATTCTTGGAAAGAGATGGTTGCTCCCCACCTCCACTGTGAAGCCAAATGTTTAATTAGGTTTCATTTCACAAGAGGTGGTCCAGTCCCTCCAAACTTCTCCAAGTCACATGTTGAACTGCCAGGGTTCTTTAGGAGCCTTTTTTAAAGGGAAAACCTTTTTTGATTTGGAGGTTTATCCTAGAAAACTGGACATGGTGTGAGACCTTGTTTGTGGAGGGCCCCAGCTGGAGTGAGGTGGCCATTCCCATGGGGCCCTGTCCTTGGGCACAGAGCCAGGCTGGGAAGGTTAATCCTGCCGACTCCAGACCCCAAGTCCCTGGAATTTTTCCATGTTATTTGTGAAGCTTGGCCAGCTATTGTGTTGTCCCCTCAGGATTAGCACAAGTATCTGTTTCTGGTGATGAGTTGAGAAGACTTTATTTCATAAATGTTCTCCTTATCTTGAGGCACATGGTGAGTGCCCTCAGTTTGTTTCCATGGAGACTTGGGTCCACCTAATTAAGATGAGAATGAAAATGTGGTTTTTTCTACGACTTTAGAAAGATGTGGTGCCAGGCCATCAGATAAACACTCTGTGTTCTTCTGATTTTTGGAAAAGTTTTGGTTTTAGGACTGGAACTGAAATTTTAAAGCCTTGGGACAGTTTGAAAAGGGAAAGAAGTTGGTTCTTGCCCTAAGTCCCTGCCAGCATTGGGACTTGATTGTTTATGAAGATTGCAAGGTATAATTTCTGAGGGAAATGGGTTTGTTTAGTACTGCTCTTAATTATGATGCTGGAGAAATTTTATGTGCATGTGTGGGGAGAATCTGGTCAGCATTAGATGCCTAGAATTTTTTTCAGCCAGCCTTTGAAATCTCTGTTCCACAGGCGCTTTCCAAAAAGCATGTCTTAAAGATGAAGCTGGCCAAGGAGAGGGGAGGCTTTGGAGCAGGAGGGACCAAGTTCTTGTGGTGCATGGCACAAATTGCAGCTCTCTGCTCTGAGCAGGGCAGAGCTCCCCTTTCAGCTGCCCTGGCCATGGGCTGGGGCCCTGGCTTGGCTGCTTTGGTTCCCTTTGCCCCACAGCACTCCTGCTTTTTAACTCAGAGGGGCTGGAGAGCAGCCCTGGAAGGGGACCTGGGGGTCTTTGCTTATCAGACTGTCTTAATTTGATCATGAATGAAATACTAAGTCCTCTCTACCCTGGTGACACAAGTTCATTTATTTGTGCCTTATTTTCCTTTTTCCCTTTGAGGGAAGCATGAGAAGAACAAAGGGTTGGATTTTCATGGCCTAATGCGTCAGGAGAAATCCCTACATACGTAACAAATGTGGATGTTCCTTTTGCTTTTTCCTGCCCCACTTGTCCTGCAGGAGAATTGTGTATTCAGAGGGAACAGAAACTCCTTGGTTTATGGGATTAAGATAAACCCACTTACTCTGCAATAACATTCACAAGGATAAAAATGCAATTGTTAGCCAAGGAGCTGAACACAGTGTACATTATCCAATGGTAAAAAAAACCCTGCTCCTAGTAGATTATCCTTAACACTTCCAATGTATAGTTAATGTTCCAGCTGTTAATGCAGATGAATTGCATTTTTTTCACTCTGCATCTTTGCACCAGTGAATATATTCTGGCATGGTCAAGGCTTGGCTACACCTCTATATCTTGGACTATTTTCTGTTTGTACTTTTCTCACTAAATGCCTTTCTTTCTTTCAGTTCATTTGTGTGCCACTTCAGCTGCCAAATGGCTCTCCTGCTATGGCAAATGCTAGGCTTTGCCTTGTATGTCCAGATTTTGTTGGTTGTGCAGCATTTGTGAGCTCCTCGCTGCTGTTGCTCTGGTGAGCTTTTAGGAGAGTGTGAGAAACTGTGGGTGTGAACTCAGAGACTGTTCTCCCTTTTACTGGGGAAACCTGAGTTCAGAGGCAGAGAAGATTTTTGAGGGCATCTGTAGAAAATGCAGCAGTAGGTTTTGGATGTCTTGGTGTAGGTTTGGAACCATAAATACACAAATAAACTGTGGGATTCTTCAGCCCTGACTCCCTGATGCTCATAAGAGGCCACAGACACAGTGATCTCTTCATCCCTCGTGCCTGCTGTCCTCCCTGCTCGGTGTATCCAGTTAGGATCTCTCCTGGCAGGAGGATGCAGATGAAGACTTTCACTCCCTGCACCATGGAGCAATGACCAGAAATTCCCTGTAGCAGAAGCTTTCATGTGGTTGCCAATTCTTCATTAACCATGTTCCTCTCAGAGGGTCCTCCAGTTGCCCACCCACTCAGTCTCTTCAGTCATCCCAAATGTTATTTCTCTAGATGTGCACATCTGGTTTCACTCCACTGCCCAGGGAAGTGCTGCTGTACATTCTGTGTGTCATGGCTGCTTTCCCAGCATCCCAAGAATTAAGCAGCGTGAGGGGATTTTACAAGTTCTCCAAAACCAGGCACTGTTTTCCCACAGTAGCCACACCACATAATGGCTATATGGAATGACATCTCCTCACAGAACTGAAATGTGCACTTGCATGTGCCTTACTGCCCTCACAGAGGTACACAGGACTTTAGTTTCCTTTATCTGAAGCCAGCATTTTCTTATGGGGAACAGCTGAAGTAGCTTCCTATAGTGAACCTGTGAGAATTGAGCCAGCTTGTGTCCCCAGTGCCTGGTGAGCAAACTTCCACTGCATGCTGCTCTGTTTGGGGAGCTGTGACCAGCAGCATTTCGGGCCTGGGGGGTTCCCAGTGTGTTCTGGAGCTGTTGGGAGTGGCTGGCACAGGAAGCTGAAGTGTGGAAGTGCTCACAGAGCCTTCACAGCTCCTCTGGCACATGCTTGGTGCAAGCTTAGTGCAGACCTTTCCAAGAACAGGGCTTTGGGGAAGCTCTCCCTTAAGACTATTCAGAACTGAGTATCTGAACAAAAATAGTTTCTAAAACTATTTAAATTGGCTGACTGGGATCTCTGATGCCTTATCCCCTGTGCCTCCGGTGTTACTATTACATATTTAAATCTGCTGCCTTCAGATCTATAATTACATTGGTTCCTGCTGTTGATGCCTGCAGTCCTCTCCTGTTTCTGAGGGTCAGAGGAGTAGATGAGCTGCAGTCGTGCCCTCCTAGCCCAGATGAGATAAAGTGTGGGAATTGCCTGTCCTTCCCCCTCCAGCCCTGCACTGCATGCTGCGCAAGGAGATGAGCTGGGCTGATCTCTCCAAAGCAGTGCCAGCTTTGGGCCCAGTTCCCAGTGTGCCAATCAGCAGGGCACTGGCTGGCCAGGAAAGCTGATCCCAAACTGATACCCTCACTCTCCTGATTTCGTTGGTGTCCCCACCAAGCTGGAAGGGAATGAGGGGGGTGAGTGATCTGTCAGCTGCTCCTCTAGAAGCGTCTCTTCACATTTGTGATTTAGACAAATTCCTGGGGCACATCAGGTTTGTATTAGGACTGGGTATAATTCTCTCCAAATTGCATAATGGGAGACAATTTAAGGAGCAAACAAGTGGAAGACAAAGTGGAAAGTCAGTTTTCCCTTGAAGCAGACATGTTTTCCTAGAATTGGGATGTCACAGTCACGCTGCACTTCTGTCTTAACTGAGGGTTCAGTCAGTTTTAACCTTGGAGGAGCTGCAGAGGTGCCTGCTACTGCTTTGGAAGTTAGGATTACATAATATAATAAATATGCTTTTCCAAACAAACTGCCAGTCTGTCAGCTTCTCCCCAGGTTTCCATGCAGTATTTGGGGAGAATTCCAGGGAAATAGCTAAACAGATGGCCTGTTCTGATGAAAGCATCCCAGCCTGCCCAGGTGCTGCAGGTGTTGGCCTGGAGTTCTGGGCACACATTCTCTTATGGTTGTGTTAGGATCTTCCTGTCCAAACCCCCACATTTCTTTGAATCCAGCATCAATTTTCCAACAAGGAGTAAAGCTGATTAAGACCTGAAAATCATGCTGGTTCTGCTGTGAAATAATTTGCAGCTTTTTAAGGCCTGTCAGGTCTCTCTCCTTAAAAATACCTCTCAGAATGAAAATGTTGAGAATTACTTTTCCACAGATTTCAAGTGGGGAAGGAAAGCAAGTTTGGGTTATTTGAAACCTTATGGTTCCTGTTGAGCTTTATTTTTATCAGAATTTTAGGTACTTTCAGGAGGGTTTCATATCTCAACACCTCTTTCCAAGGTGTGTAAGTACAATTGATGGGTGATATGGCTGGGTAGGGGAAGGGAAGACCCAGGAAATCCCTTCACCCACATGTTGGAATCAGCAGTTCTGTAATGTTGGTCACCCAGGTGAGTTTAGACAAGGCACCATGTGAGCTCCTGGTCTCATCTTTGCAGCTTGTGTTGGTTGGTCACATAAATGTGGGGGGAAATGGTTCTGGAATATCTCTCTCTAGTGGCTCCTTGCAAAATTTTCATTAATTCTGGTTGACCATGATTTCCTCCATAAACACAGCTTTTGTCATGACAAATGACAGAAGTGCTAATGGTAATTGATTGTGGTTTGTGTGTCTTTATTGGGAGCAGGAGAAGAGATTTGTTTTATGTCCTTCAGATTCAAAGATAGTGTGTGTTAAAGTGGGAAGCTGGGGGGTGTGGGACAGTCCCGCTGCAGCCTGAGGCCCAACTCCTGTTTTTGCCCTCTGGTCAGACTATAGAATCCAACTGGAGGTGTGGGAGGCACAACTTGCAAAGGATCCAGTGCCGCTCCGAGAACAGCAAAGGGGTCTACTGTTTACAGTATGATGATGAGAAGATCATCAGTGGCCTACGAGATAACTCCATTAAGGTGAGCACTTCCCTTGGTCCTTGCCCTGGCTGTGAGTGGGGCTCTGTCCCAGAAGCTGCCTGTGCTTCTTGGTGTCTCTTCATGGGACAGTGTTGGTGACGGTGGGATGTCTGAGCCTGGCAAAGTCCTCACCTGCTCTCTGCTCTGGAAGCCTGGGGCACTGCCAGGGATCACGTCCATTAACTACAAAGATGCCCTGAAATCAGTGTTCCCACAGGAGGGGGAGGTCTCTGTGTGCCACTGGCCTTGGCTGTGGCTGTTTCATTGTCAGGACTTCACTTCCATGCTCATCCTCCCTGGCGCTTCTTTGGCTGGACAGGATTTGATCTCCTCATGGTGCTTGGTTATTTTTCACTGGTCTCTCAGAAACTTACATCAAGACATTTACTTTCTAAAGCTAAAGGGACGGACAAGGTCCCCTGATGGGACAGACTCACCCCTCATGGGGTCTGGTTTTCCTACTTTCTTCACAGCTGTGACAGTGTTCAAGTCTCAGACCCGTGTTCTTGATGTTGATAAGCCATTTACCCTTCTTGTTTCTTATAGATTTGGGACAAAACAAGCTTGGAATGTTTGAAAGTATTGACGGGACATACTGGCTCAGTTCTTTGTCTGCAATATGATGAAAGAGTTATTGTAACTGGATCTTCAGATTCTACAGTGAGGTGAGTGTTAAGTTCTTGTACAAAAATAATTTGAGTTTCAGGGCTGGGAATATTTTCAATAATCTCTAAATATCAGAAAACATCCCTAAGATTAATGTGATATTTTGTATTCCAGAAGCAAGATACTCATACTTGGCAAAGGATCATATTAAATAATTTTTCTTCAAAATCTATTTTGTTCTTTTAGCATTAGGAATTTTGAAGGAATATGACCTGAGGGATTCAAGGCATATCCTGAAGTTTTGGAGTGGCTGATGGCCAACTATGCAACAATTTCTTCAGTTAGGGTTTCTTTCAGTGCCCTCGTTGCAGTTGTGACTCTTACTGAGAGGGTGTTCGGTACACATGGAGCACTGCCTGACTTGGAGTTCTGCTGGCAGTGAGGACACTTCCAGCAGCCATCTTCCTGCCTTGCCCAAACCCTGCCAGGGTTAGCCAGCCAGAGCTCTCCTGTGGAGACTGGGGCGGGCTTGTGCCTGTTCTCACCCCGCAGAGCCGTCACTTCCCTTGGGATAACACTCCTCTCTCCCACAGAGTCTGGGATGTAAATACGGGGGAAGTTCTGAACACGCTGATCCACCACAACGAGGCCGTGCTCCATCTGAGGTTCAGCAATGGGCTGATGGTGACGTGCTCCAAGGACAGGTCCATCGCCGTGTGGGACATGGCCTCCCCCACGGACATCACCCTGCGCCGCGTCCTGGTGGGACACCGCGCTGCCGTCAACGTGGTGGACTTCGATGACAAGTACATCGTGTCAGCCTCGGGGGACAGGACCATCAAGGTCAGTGTCAGAGCTCTGCTCCAGGCCCTTTCTGGTGTCTCTCAGTGAGCAGCATCCTCTTGCTGGCTCTTGGTGACTTTGGGCACACAACTGCACTGGAATATTTTAATGGAAAAGCAAAGCCCATTTGCTGTTTGAACTCTCTGCCTTGAGATCAGTTGCTCTGTTGAATGTGGCACATCCTGTGACTTTTTCCAGTGGTATTTTTAATTTCACTTGGCAGTTCTGTCCAGACATGAAATTCCTCAGCAGTGCCTTTCCTCACTATGCCTTCCCAGCGGCTCAGCCAGGCCGTGCCATGTTTGAAGGATTCAGAGACTGGATTTGAAGGCTGTTACATACCAGAAGATTTGAGTTACCCAGAGTGCACTAATATAACAAAGGCATTTCCACCCTGCCCTCTGTGAACCAGAGCTGCCTTAGCCTGGGCCAAGAAGTTCTTGGCAGTTCCATGTCCGAATCTCTGCCAGAGATCCTGCTGCACTCTGTGTTGGAAAATGAGCCACTTTATACTCTGTGTTACAATTTCAATTACAGCTCATTAAAAATGGGCGAAGTTGATTGAATCCTTTAAGGTTAAGACCAAGCTTAAAGGCCATTTGGACCTTCTCTTACTAAGAGCTTCCTAATAATTTCTTTGGTAAAAAAGTGCTTTTAAGAAAAACCAAAAAAATAAAGTGTTTGGTTTTGTGTTTGCCAACTCCAGTTTTAAAAATTATTTTTAACTTAGGAAGTGTAATCAAGGTTTTGAAATCATTTGAAGCAGTCTCTGCCACCTGAAAATATTTTAGATACAACCCCCAGCTCTTCTCAGTGCCATAGCAGTGCCCGTGCCTCTGTCCCTCCTGGGTCCCCACTGGTGCCCAGGCCCTGCTCTTTGCCTCTGAAGATGCTCTGTGGGTTTTCACTCCTCTGTCAGCCTCAGGCCCCTCTGTCTCTGAATTCCTAGTGGCTTCTCATGCAGTGCAGAAGCCCTGTTTGCTGCAGCTCTCAGGGAGTTTGTCCCCTGTCCCCAGGTGTGGAGCACCAGCACGTGCGAGTTTGTGCGGACCCTGAACGGGCACAAGCGCGGCATCGCCTGCCTGCAGTACCGGGACCGCCTCGTGGTCAGTGGCTCCTCGGACAACACCATCAGGTGGGTGCCACCAGCTGTTGGCCGTGAGTAACAGGGGCCTTCTGTCCTGAAAACAGGATTTCCCTCAATTCTGATGCTGAAAAACTTCCTTGGCATGGCTTGCCATTGGAGCAGATGGTTTCTGAATGGGGCTTACCTCAGTGTGGGAGTAAACGTTTCACAGCCCCATGAAAGAGTGGGACACTGAGGTTTCAGAGTGAACAAAATCTCTTATCTACTGCTGCATCACCTTGTCGTCTGCTGGGAGAGATGGGGAAGACATTGCTGCCTGGTTTTATTACTTTCTGATCAATGAGATCAATCTTCTAATCAATGAGAACAGAAAAAAACTCTGTTAGAATTTCCCAGAATAACACACATCTGAGCTTTATTTGCATGTGATTGGAATGATTACAATAATTTTAATATGCGTACTGTAGCTGCTCTGAATGATGCTTTTTTAAGCAAATTACATACCTCCCACAGCAAACCAGCCAGTAGATGCCTAACCCTGGGTGTGGGAATCAGCCTTTCTCCTGTGTTCTCCCCAGGCTCTGGGACATTGAATGTGGTGCCTGTTTAAGAGTATTAGAAGGCCATGAAGAGCTGGTTCGGTGCATCAGGTTCGACAACAAGAGGATTGTTAGTGGAGCCTATGATGGGTAGGTCTGAAAGCAGTTCCCAAAATTCAGCCTTTCTCTTGGGCTGTCAGGAGTCTGCAGACCATTTCTATGGGGCTGACGGCAGGACTCCTCTCCAGAGCACTTCTGGCTTGCTCAGTGTGTGCAGTGCATTGTGGATTCATGGCAGTTACATCCATATCCAAATTCTTCATTTCTTTCTCTGCCTGGAGAGTTACTGAAAACAATTCTGGAACTGGGTTTGGTTGTAGCCTTTTATTTGCTCAGTGTCTGGCTGGGGTTGGTGGGCCCAGCTTCATTCCTACATTGCAGAGGGGTCTGTGTGTGCATTGTCAGCTTGTCTGTCACAGAGGCATCACTGGAGTGGCTGCTGCAAAGACCCTCAAAATGACCTGGCTTTTACAAGCTTGAGCATTAGTATTTCTCACAGTGTGCTTGATCCTGAGGAAGTAGCTGTAGGGAACACCTGGCAAGCTTTCTGGGGCTTTGGATGTTAGTCATTTTGAAAACATAGACATTTCTTCTCTTACTTTTAGGAAAATTAAAGTTTGGGACTTGCAAGCTGCTCTTGACCCTCGTGCCCCAGCAAGTACGTTATGCTTGCGTACGTTAGTGGTAAGTAAAAATTAATTAATTTGGAGCAGTCAGGGGTGTTTTAGTGCATTATTGTGCGATAGGTGGGAATGTCAGGATGGTTTATGAAGTCTAGAGTGCTTAAGAATGGAGAAAAATGTATTGTCATATCCTGAATGATTTGCATCTGAGCTTAAATGAAAGATCAAATTTTTCGGGTTTGAGAGTCTCAGATACTCTTAAAAGAAGAAATCATCATGATACTGTATCAAATCACTCTGGTTATTGGTGTGTTTCCCTAATATCACTGTAGGGCTGCTTTTAAATTTCCTCTTATAAAAGAAGGGGCAAGAATCTTGTGAGCCTTTCCCAAACTTTTTTCCTAACCCTTCACTTTGGAAGGAAGAGCTGAGAAGTTGGGAGGAGGCTGAGTCAAACAGATTGCCACAGGAGCTCTCAGCCCTTCAGAGGACAGTCACATTTAAGGCTTAAGTTGCTTAAGGTGTATTTTTCTTTGTAATGAGGACTTTGGCTTATGACAGCAGACTTAATTAAAAAAATAGATGGGGGAATGAATTCCTTGTTCTTTCCACCCAAATGTGTGTGGAACTCTACTTCAGGAGTCAGTTTGACAAGCCCATAGCAACTCGGAGTCCTTGACTGTAGGTGATGCATGTGCTTGGCATTTCCAGCACCTGGAGAAGTGCTTATGTGGCTGGAAATGCTTCTCCTTTTTCTTTCTCTTCAGTAGTCTTGGTATAGAGGTGAGATTTAACTATTCTTTTATTTCGTTTTAGTGAAAAAGTTCTTTGTTTCTGTGTTCTATGGGTATCCTGTAGCTCAGGTTGGAGTTTGGGATCACTCTGCCAGCTTGGGTTAGTTCTCCAATAAAGGCAGAGTCCTCACTTTAAATTTAATGAATGTGGATAAGCTGCACTAAAGGGAGAGCCTTTTCTGGGCTTCTTGTGCCACTTTGAAATTTGTTGGAAGAGCTGCTGGAGCATGTGCTCCCCTTCTTATGGCAGTTTGAATTCCTGGCTGCTGCTGTGAGTGTGAGGGTCCTCTCAGCAGGGTGGAGCTGTGATGTGCTGTTTGGGGCTGCACAAAAACAGACTCAACAGAGAATTCTGCAGGAGAAGAAGCCCTGGCAGAGCATCAGTGCCAGCCAGGGGCCAAAATTGCTGCTCCTTGGTGGACAGACAGCTTCCATATGGAATAATCTCAGCCTGTGCCTGGGCTGGGCCCACTGAGGGAGACTCAGGGTACAGCACTGGATTTGGGAGCAGTGTGTTTTCTGTAAAGAATTTACATACAAAAGCAGGTTTTCTTTGATCTGTGTGTAATTATGAACAGTTAGTCAGCATAGCAGAGTTTGAACACACCTTGTGTGTCCAGATCCCTGTCTGATACCAGTGCACTGCCATGTTTCCCTCTTGCCTTGCTGACTGCTTGCCTCTTGCCCACAGGAACATTCAGGACGTGTCTTTAGGCTCCAGTTTGATGAATTTCAGATCATTAGTAGTTCCCATGACGATACAATTCTGATTTGGGATTTCTTAAATGTGCCACCGAGTGCCCAGAACGAGACCCGCTCTCCATCTAGAACATACACCTACATCTCCAGATAACAGTCTGCACTTTACTGCCCTCAGAAGGTAAGGCTTCCTCATTGGCTGGGAAATGTCTGAAACACTCCCTCTGCTTGCAGCTTGGCTTAGTCAAACAAGCTGAGGTTTTCCTTAAGAAAATAAAACCTTTTTATGCCACTTCTTTCCCTATCTAGTCTTTGTGTGGTCATGCTCCAGCATGTCTTGTTGGCTTCCCCCTTCTGTAAGCCCTCATGGTTATGATTGGGTGTTCAGGCATGTTAAAAAGAGCTGTCATGTATTCACAGCATTGCTGGGAATTGAGGGGCCTTGGTGTATGGCACAGACATTCCAGCTGTCCCATGAAGTGGGAGCTGGTGGGAGCTCTCCATGTACCTGCTGGCTGTGGGGAGCTGTGCAAGGAGCAGTGCAGGGCCTCTACAGGGATCTGAGCCTGGAGCAGGAGCAGCAGCTCTCTGAGGAGCACAAGTGGCAGGGAGAGCTCTCAGAGCTCACCAGCACAGCTCAGAGCTGTCTGAAACAGAGCCCAGAACTTGCTGGAGTTTGGTTCCCTTTCCCAGTCACTGCAGTCAGTGCTCAAAGCCCTTTGTTGGGAGTGTGGGTTCTTCTCTCTGCCAACAATTGCGCTTCAAACTACACCTACCTGTGAGTGCTGGGGCTTGGAAACACAGGCACTGCCTTCCAAAGCACAGCAGGCTCTGCCAGTGCTTCCCAGGAATGGAGACACCACTGGAAGAGGAGCTGGGAGTGACATTGCCCCAACAGGAAGGATTTATTTTATTTAAAGTAGATAATGAGTACTTTGTTTAAACGTGGTGTGGAAAGCCTTCCTGTAAGAAGGGATTTTCATTGTCTCTCTAGATACATTTGTCCCTGCTGTGGCAATGTATTCCTCAGGTTGTTTGCACTCCTGAAGGACCTCTGTGTCTGGCTGGGAAATCCCTTCCCTTGTGGAGACACACTTTGAGGTGCTCCTGCTAAAAGATGAGTTTTCTTTAACTGCAGGAAGGGTTAGCTGCCTTCCCTGCTACTGAACTCCTTTTAAAAGCGCCAGGGCAGCCTCCTCTCCGGATCTGACACGGGGATCTGTTGGCACATTGCTTTGCAGGGTCTGAGCCAGCAGTTGGCCATTGCCAGGCTGAGCTGCCTCTCAGCAATCCTGTACTCAGGCCCTGGAATGGGGAAGAGCTGTAATGCTGTGATCACGGGCCATGTGCAGAATCCCAGCTAAACCTTCCCTTCCCAGCAGGTTTTAAGAACCCTGCTGCAGGGGTAGCTTAGTGAAACTCATGGAGTGGCTCATCAGGGACACCTGGAAAGGCTGCATTTTATAAACAGTCTCCATCTGCCTTCCAGTCCTGCATCAGTGCTTGCTTCTGCTAACTAAAATGATAATTTGAGATGGACAAAATCTGTTTTTAAATTACAGATTGGGCATGGGTCTTTAAAAGCCACATACAGGGTGTCTTAACCACAAAAGAAACACAGAATCATAGACTGTCCTGAGCTGGAAGGGA
>VYZP01046866.1:0-11240 GCA_013400635.1 Hypocryptadius cinnamomeus | reverse complement strand
TGCCTTTGAGAAATTCAAGAATACTGTATTCATTATGCTCTCTTTATCAGCCAGATCTATGATCTTGTCAAGTGATGACAGTTTTGTTTGACAGAACACGTTTCCATAAAACCATCTTGACTGACAATAATACGCTCTGCGTCTCTAACCTTTTGTAGATGGCATCCAAACTGTTCTGTTCTGCTGCCAAGACTTCTGTGAAAGTCGCTCTTCTGTTGAGTGGTGGATAGTTCCTTATGATTCTCCTATTTATATTATCATGGCACTCCTGCATTGTTACAGAGCTTCTCCACTCTCCAACACTATTTAATATTTAATTAATGGCTCACAACACAAATGCTGGATTTATTTATCTAGTAGGATTTCAGAACTGCTGGTCATAACATACTTACGTCTACCCAGTGCTCCTCATATTGCACTTTGACTATAATGAATAAACATATACTATCTATCATGCAAGGGTTGAAAAACAGTGCAGAAACAGCTGCTGAATATTTCTAGCTGTTCTGCATCACTATTTATAATTTTATTTTCAGTTTAGCAACAGATAACTCGACCCAATTTACAGCTATCAACTGGAGGCTGATTCATAATATATCTTATTCATAATATACTTTCATAATCTACCTTAAAAATGCCATCTTACTACTATTAGATTTTGGTATTCACTTTACCTCCCATGGCTTGCTTTAACATAGGGACAAAGTACACATCAAGTTAGACAAAAATGTCTTTATATCAGTTTTACACTGAAAGAACTGGGGGAAAAAAACAGTACAATAAGATTGTCTAAGTAACAATGTACATGGAAGAAAACATACTTCATGGAAAAAAAATCAGATGAAACTGCAAGCAAAATTTAGACAAGTGCTACTTCAATGCTTTTCACTTGACTTTGAATGTTGGCGATTACTTTTCATTATTTTTACAAGATACAGGGAAATACATAAACCTAGAAGACTCTTAATTGTTGTACAATGTAAAAATAGAACTGTCACCTGTGAGAAACACAGCTGGAAGAAATCACTTTTAAAAGAACCAGAAAATACTTCACCTTGGACACCAACACCCCTGACACACACTCCCCATCTCATGGTTTTGAAGCAGTGTACAAGGAGTCGAGAGACAGAAAGCCTTGCAACCCTAATCTTTCCCAACACAAACAGAAAACAAAGGTAGATTCTCAGCTGTAGTTAAAAAGTGACCGTCAGAGCTGGACAGACACAGAGGTGTTCTGACTCCTTCTCTTGATTAGATCATTGCCTAAGGTTTGGTGAATTTCTAATACAGTTTTTTATGCAGCAAAAGTTTATTGCATTCTGTTTCTCTCAGGAGTGGGAGGAGATGGTGGAGAGGCATCCATACCTCTCCCAATATGTTCGGTGCTGTTGTGCTTAGCTGCGCATATGCCGGGGACATGAAGCATATGGCCCGGGGGCTGGCACTGTCCCGTTCAGCAGATGTCTTCAATACATTCTGCCATAAAAATCTTTTGGGGGACTGGCTGACTGCTTTTTATCAGACAATTCTCTCTCTCTAGTTGATAGAGACTTATTCACCTTAACTGAAAACCTACTAAGCCCCTTCAGAAAAGTTGCGTAGCTTTTTCATATCCAGCAACTACAAAATAAGATTTTACTACTCTCTCAAATTAACTCTGCACCTAGCAGATAGATTGACTGCAAGCTGACTATACCAGGTGCCACAGGAAGACACAGATCTTCCTAAAGTAGTTATGCTGCTTTGGTATTTTGGACCAAGGAATCAGAGACAGGAATCAATCTTCAAAGGCAAGCACTCTTCTCCTTGTGGCATTACTCCAAAGCAGCCAAGGATGAATACACCTGTAATCTGTGCAGGCCTGCCATGCCAGCAGGTAAAGAAGAAGACTCACACAGCTTAAAAAAAAAGCAAGAGAACAACTAGCTATTTGAAATCCACTGTAAATTAATCTTGCATGTTGGCATCGTAAGGATTTACCAAATTATTCAAATGGTGAACATTATTTAATCCTGTGGGCTGTTTGCAAACTCTGCCTGAAATGTTTTATGGACAGTTAATTCCCACGTTGGGTTTGTGCATTTGACAATCTCTTCCCCATGGGGCTTCCAGTGTTTGGCACATCCATCAAGATGACGGACAAAATAATCCTGACAGGAATCATTCCTTTTTGACTTTGTACAGGACACACCAGACAGTGGAGTAATGACTGGATGGGAGAAGAAAATGATGTTGCACAATATCAATGCCCTATACCAAATCACATGACAAAACTAGAAAGTCAAAGCATCAAAGCCAACTGGGCCCTAGTCAGTGAGCTCAAAGGCAGAAGAATACCCAAAACTGATTTAATTTCTATTTTCTTGCTTTAGTTCTTGTTATAAAGGCTGGACACTTTCACCAAGTATCATGATCTGTTTTAGTTGAGCTCAACACCTGTATCACCCTAAAACCTCTACATCCTCACTAACAAATCAGAATGGAAAGAGCACCACACTTTGTGATCCCTCATGAAAATACTTTACAAAATAACACCCAAGACAGCCCAGAAGAACTGCCCTTCAAGTGTCTCAAACTTGGAAACCAGTTTCACATTGAGCATTCTCTTCTCCCCCAACCAGTGGTAGAGCATTCTCGTTCCGTAGCTGGTGATATGAACATGCCAGGCTTCTAACAGGTAATTTTTCTGATAGCCATGCAAACAACTCACAAAAGAGACCCCTTTATTGATTTCCTTATCAATGTGGTCAAACACACCAATGAAAAATGAAATTAGATTGCCTCAACAAAGTCCACTCTTCAGTAAGCAAGGGTCTGCCTTAAAAAGAAGAATGGGAAGGCTTTTATAAATGACTCAACCAAATATATAGCATATTTTCAATGAAATTAAAGAAAATCTGTATTATTTCCCCTTCAGTCCCTTGTGTGCCCCCCTAGGGCCAGATTCCTTGTGTCTAAATAACAGATTAATCCATCCTTTAAGAACAATAATAAGCTTAGTTCCCCAGTGTTTCCACTACACAGCTGTAAATAGCCCAATGGACAAACTTCTCCACCCCTCTTTGGGAGGCTATTCCCTAGCCTAATACATTTCACCATCCACTTGGGATTCAGTACTCCACAGATCACAAATTCTGAACAGATTAAGGAAAAAGTGTCTAATTCTCCTGACAAATTACAGTCCATGTAACCTTAACGAATTTTCCTGTATCCTTCTCTGAGAAGTTAACCACTTAATTTCTGAGACTTTCACTAGTGTGTTACCATTTTGAAAGACAGCACAAGAAGTATATATGACAAGATTTAAATTAACAGAGCTATTTTTGTCAGTCTCTTCCTAATCCTTAAAAACATTTTTCATTGGTCCCTACCTTGCAAAGCACTTACATGCACATTCGGGGCAACTATATGCCCCGAAGTGCCAATGAAATAAAGCATGCTTCATGTTTTCCATTCAAACCAACACACAGACAAGAGTATTACACATAACTGAACTATTTCAATGTAGTATGAGCCCAACATCTCTGCCCAAACCAATGAGACATCTGCTGATGACTAGACTAAGCAGATTACGTGAAGAATTAATACAAGTTTTACATGATTGCCATCACCTGTTCAAATTGAGGAGTGTAAGTGTCCCTGTAGCCATTGTTACCTACATAAACCCTCACTCCCCTGCAGCCCACGAGCACTATGGGCTATTGGATCCATGATATGATCACAATCTTTGCTTGGATATTAGATCTATGATATGATCACAACCTGTGAACAGTCTTGTCTTCTGACTGTTCAGCTTTCCATCTCTGTGAAACTGTAATAACTCCATGATTTGACAATGGTAGTGCAGAGTGATGGCTTCAGGTGACCTCAGAAATGTCACATTTTTGGAAATTATATGCTACTTTAAACATTTCTACCCACAGCCTCATGATTAGCCTGTTAAATCATCTATTCATATAAAAAGCAAAAACAAAATAAACTACTGCCTTGACCAGAATTATTAAAGAAAAAAAAATGAGGGTAGAAAAAGTGATTTTCTTGATGCAACTCTTTCAGAAAGGCAAAAGACATTTTCAATTATACTAAAAAGAAAAAAGTATGATCTCTGTAGTGCATGGGTAACTTGATGCAAACTAAGAGAAGGAAAAGGAAAGCAAAAGAATGTCAAGCACTGCCCATTTATATATTTTCTGTGGAGAGAAAGATGCATGCTGGTGATAAACATAATGGCATATGAACGGAAGTGAGGCAGTGGCACAGTGCCAGACTGGTTTGTTTAATTTGAGAAAGCACTGAACACTGATGTATGAGATCATTTACTAGAGGAGCTGGGAGAGCAACTCACAATAAACAATTTAGTCTCCAAATGTAGCTCTTTTACTATTCAAACTGTCCACAAAGACCAAGCTATTTTATAGATGTTTGCTCTTTCTACTTATCCAGACAAGTATTTCCTTCTAGTCTGTACCAATGCAAGTCCTGGTAAATTAGGGATTCAGCACTCAAAATTACAGCACTGTAACTGCTCAAGCAAGTCAGCTGGCATTTCTATTGCTCCAGCTTAGCTGCATATGCTAAATTCCTTTACAGAACTTCTGAAAAGTTCCATCTCAACATCTACATGTCTGAGGATATTTGTCCCAAAACTTAGCATAAAAACCCCTGCTCTTTCTGTACACTTCACAGTGGATATGAAGAACATGTCACCATAGGATTTTATTGTAAGGTTAGTCTTCTTTTTTTACTTATTTCTGCAGCTCTGCTTCAAAGCACACAGAGAAAAAGAGAATTTAGTAGACGGTCTGAGAGACAAGACAGGTAGAATTAGTCCTTTTTGTTATATGTGCTCTGTCCCTTTCCTCTATCCTTTGAAATTCAATTTCTTGTTTGCTGATATAGCATCTCATAAAAGCTTAACCAGAATACACATAAAACATTTCTTCTGTAAATCTGAGATTTATCTTTTCAGAAGGCAGGTGTAAGTGCAAGAGAATCATACAGCTACTTTTCTAAGTGTAACCTGATTACAGACGTCATACAGCTCCCAAAATTATGGCATGGTGATATCACATATCAGGCAGGTAACTTTATATATATTCACTGCAGTTCACATGCATACTCTGTTTATTCATAATAAGCTGCAGCTGTTGAAGTACTTATGTTTCAAAAAATAAAACCATCTGGGGTTATGCTCTGGGATTTTAGGAAACTGTTGGAAAAGAATTGGATTTTTCCCCACAATGAATCTCAATGGAAATACAACCATTTTCCATGAAGACTGTGATTCTTTGGGTTAGTACAATTCTACATATATTAAAAGTCAGTGTTAGGCACAATGTTCCCTAATAAAACTGGACATACTGCTCCATAATATCATACTTCTCTGCTTTCTGTAAGACATACAAAAGTAAAGGTATGAAACAGAAAACGAGGTTTAAACATTGTTCAAATCCTAGGTGCTGAAACAGAAAGAAAACATTTGCTGTAATTTGGCACTGGAGAACAGATGAGATAAAAGTAGTAGAAGATTAAAAGAAGACATCTGGAAGAGCTCAAGAAGGATTGTGCTACCTCAGAATTAGAATATTATCAGTCATTAGACACCATGTATCCCCTGACCTAGGAAAAAAAAAATCAGAGAGCACTGTACTCTGTACTTGCTTCTGGTCTAATAAATTTTTCCTCATAATGAGCTTCTTTTCATAAAATCTGACCCAGTAAAGCATTCACCACACATTGGTTTTAGGTAGAAGTAATACCATGCATTTCTAGCACACTATTCACATCACATAACAATTCACAGATTTCAAAGTTTGCTTCTGAACATCAAAATAATTAAGTTATTGTACGATTAAACCCATTACTAAACCTCTAAGGCACATGATTTCACTGGCATAGTGCTAATCTTCACAGTGCTTTCTAATATGATGCTTTCTGTCCTGGATAACCCATCTCACTAATTTCATCTTAAACTAAGATTTTTACCAGTCCTAATAGAAATTATACAATTACTTTTAATTCACATAAACAGAGTCAAAATGTCCACATTTGGGGTTTTTTTTCTCATTCAAAAGTACATATAAACACATTAGCAAGAAGGGAGAAAAATGTTTGACTGCAGCACCTACTTTTATAAAGCTATAAAGAGATTTTTAATGTATGAGAGGTTTTAGAATAATTTTATTTCCAAGAGATTACTCAAGGATTACAAATCTCTTTCATATATACTAATCTTAACCTAATTAATATTTCTAATTTTACAGATGGTGTAATTGACATAACTGACACTTTCAAATTAAGTCTCCTATATTCAAATTACTATATTCACATTGAGAACTTAAGGAATGCAGGATCTTTGAATGTCAGGACAATTTTTTTGGAACCTATGCATTGACTAAGCTAAGAATTATGGGACTTAATTTTTGGGAATTGTGGTCAATATGATGAGACCATGGATATCATTAGGAAGAAATTAATATCTGTTCAGTAGTTTGACTAGTGTCTGACTGTAAAGCTAATAGCTTTGTGGTCTGCAGGTCCAACTGAAAGGAAGGTTAGAAGTTTCTGACCTAAAGAAGTTTCTCATTAGCTCATAATACTGAGCCCTGGAACATAGTGGTTGTGCATATGGGTAGTTAGTCACACCAAAGAAGAAAAGCCACACTTGGTCCAAGCGTGAAGTCAAGGCTCTGTTCATTAACAAATCATGTAGCCTAATTGTTTTTCCATGAACTTTGGGGAAATTTGAGTTTAAAGCAAGGAATCAGCAGGTTACACTGCTTTTCAGTCACAAATTTTCAGCATGGTAGAGAAAACAAACGCAAATGGCTCTAGTCCATTACATCCAGAAAGGTGTAGGACATGTTTGCAAAGCAGCAGTTACACCCACTTAACCATACAGCCTTAAATATCTAGGGCTGTCTCCAATCTCATTTTACTTTATTTGAAATATGTGATAGTAATACTGATGCACAAAGAAACTCTGACCTTTGAACTGCTCCTCCTCCTGAGTCACTAAGAAGATACTGGTATCTCTACCTTACTGTTCCACACAATAAAATATCCTAGAGAATACATATCAAATAACAGTGCTATCTTGATATTAATGTCAATTTAATTTTAATTAAATTAAATATATTAATGAAATATATTAATTTTATTTACTATTTTTAAAGTCTCAGTGTCTTTCGTCAATCCTCTCCACTATCAAGCAAGTACAGTATACATTAAATGCTGATCTATTTCTGCCCGCACAATACACTGGTTCACTTCAGCAGTCAATAAACAAAAAGAAACAAAGACATAAAATTTGGGATTAAAAAAAACCCACTAATCATTACAAAACTGGAACTGGATGCACTTCTAATGTCAACTTTCAGCTACATCTCCAGCAATACTGAAAGACCAGTTTTAAATCAGACAGCAAGACTTAGCCACAGTTATCTGAAATGTGTTACATAAAAACTACATCATTCATGTTTCAATCTCAAATCAGAAGTGTGCTATCTCAAAATGAAATTGTTTTGAGTTATAAATTGCTTAAAATTCAAAAGCAAAAACAAAGTTACTTAGTCCATCCCCTTTAGATAAAACAAACAAACAAAAACCTAAAAACTAAAAAAAACAAAAAAAAACAAAAAAAAACTCACAAGCTAAAAAACACCAAAGCAAAAGTAGACATAAAAAAAGAGAAGGATAGAAACATAAACTGTTCCTCATGTTTTTGGATATACATACTTCAAACATAATTAGAGATTAAAATGTCTTAGTCTCTGAACACTCGTTTTCATGATGAAGAAATCAGCTATTATTCTACAACTTGGTGAGGCAGATTATGCACAATGATGCCACACACTCTTTACTGTACTGAAGTCAATTTTGCCTTGCATTGGATTTCTATGTGGTGTTTACTCAGAGATTTAAATAGCTTTATTATTACAATACCAGAATATCACTCCACAAGCAAGTTCTTGTTCAGTAGAGAAGCGATGCATTACTAATGCCATTTCACAGCTGAGCTATGTAAGTCTCGAGAGATTAAGGCAAGACTTCTCAAAAAGTGGACTCTGAACGAGAAAAGCTTTGCCTGTTATTTTTACAGAATGACAGAATGGGGTTGAAAGGGATCTTTGGGAACCATTTCCTCCAACGCCCCTGCTAAAGCAGGTTCACCCAAAGCAGGCTGCCAGGATCGCATCCAGGCGGCTTTTGAATAGGAGGCTCCGCAGCCGCCCTGGCCAGCGTGTTCCAGGGCTCAGTCACCCTCCCACCAAGGGACCTTCTCCTCGTGTTAGGACGGAGCTTCCGTGCTTCAGCTGGCGCCTGTTAGGCTCGCCCTGCCGCTGGGCACACAGTCCCTCGGGACAGTCAGCAGCAGTGGCCCTTTGGAACCGCAGCAGCGTTCAAGGTGCTTCCAGACACTCAAAAGCAGACCCCCTGGGTAAGTGTAACCGGCAGGGAAACCCCTGGGCAGCGGAGCCTTCCTTCTCTGTGCCCGGCAACTCCCGACCCCGCGCCGCCCGCACCGCGCCGCGGGCAGCCGCACCCGGCCCCAGCCTGGCGCCGCAGCGACACCTGGCGGCTCCCGCAGGCACCGCGGGCGGCGGGCGGGGAGCCCGCGCTGCAGGCCAGGGTCACGAACGTGCACAAACAGACGTACCCAAACACAGGGCAGGCACGCGTATCTGTGGAACATACAGATATGCATGCATCTAAAATGTCCTAATAATATGGTATAACATTATGGTATAACCCTAAAACGCTGTTTGCAGCGTCCAACTGTCACAGCTTTCAGAAGCTTTGGGGTATCTGAGTTAGTACCCAGCAGGAAACTACAGCAGAGAGGACCCCCAGACAATTCAGGACAAATCTAAACTACATCGCAAGCGCCTTTCTTTAAATTGTTGTTTTACTTCAGTGTTTAGAACAGGCACTGCTGAGGAAAAACGCCCAATTGCTAAACCAAATGTGACATGTATGGCAGCAGTAGTACAGACAGCTTTCTGCTCAAGTCAAAATTATTCTTAAGCCTGAACTCCTCCTGCACAACAAATGGATAGTTGGATCTCTAATCTAGTCAGTTTATAGCCAAGTATACTGAAGTTTGCAACATGAACACTGAGCTCCATCAGAACTGTTTGTATGCTGTGGCTTACAGAGCAGCTAAGCAGACAAAACCCACGATCACAACAGAAGTAAGCTGGTCACCAGTGGTCACCAGCTGGTCACCATTCCTGAGGGAATGTTAAGGAGTCAAAAAAGACTAATATGCCAAACATTTAAAACTCCCAATCACACCAGAGGAAAAAAAAATCTGAAGTGCAGTTTCTACTCCTTCCCAGTGTGAGAATCATCTGTCTTTCCATTGCATAAACTGACGGATGCTTGCCCTGAGCAATCCTTTGGAAAGCTGAGACTCCTGGAGCAGTAGATGAATAACCTGCCTTAAATCACATCTGACTGGCAATACCTTAACGTGAGCACCATAACTCTGAAGCCATCTGTGACACCTGTGTGTCCTTTAACAAGGTACAAAATTTATGAGACACATAGCAGTAAGAAAAATTAATTCCAATTTATTTCCCAGCCACTCTTACAGAATTTTCTTACGTTCTTACAGACATTCTTACAGCCATCTCACTTCGTAGCTTGCACCTTTAATTACAGTTAAACCATAAACAGAAGCAGCTAAAGCATTAGAGGAAACAGCTTTTTCACCAAAGCAAATATTTTCAAAATAAAATAGGTTTGATATTTTTCCATTATTCTCTCTCTAGACATCTGATCACTTGACCATTGTTAGTGCATCAGGGGCTGGACGTGAGAAACACAATGAAACTGATAGCAGTGGAAACTTTGTGTGAATCAGTGTGACAATATCATTTGGTGGCAAGGTGCTGTTCCATTCCTGAGGAGCAGAGCCCAACTCATACATTTCAGTCCTGGCTTTCTACTAGTCCCATTTTTTATATCCTGAGTTAGTTCTTTGATTATGTGCTTCAAAGAATCTTGCTGACATGTATTCTGAATATTCTGATGTCAAATATTAGGTTATTTTACACATAAATTATTTCTACATATATGTTTCTAAATAAATACAATTAATATTTTTACCATTCTCTGTTCCCAAATAGTCTAAAAAAAATCTCCCAAGCATGTTCACTATTTGAAAGTATATGTTGAACCATTTTTCTGAATAAATTACACTCTGCATGAATGCCAAGATTGTTTATTTATGATTGATAGTTTAAACCTTGTGATTGTTTTCTGTTTTTTCTACCTGAATGACTCACATTTTCTAAGCAAACCATTACAAATCCTAACTATCCATATTTAAGAGCTTGACTCTGAAAAAGCCCAAGAAATAACAGTGTTGCATACTGTAAAGACAAATTAGATACCTGAGAGTTCACAGAAAGCTAGGGGATAGTTAATACAGCAAAATACTATGTTTTCAGAGATGCACTTTTCTTCATCTGGCATTGTGTACCTCCCAGAATTACATCTCCAAGCTCTGGAGATGTTTCCCAGTTAATACCCAGCCCTATAACTGTAATAAATATCCTGCTCCTTTCCTGATCACTGAGCAGAGCTCTGGCTTTGGTCTTGAGCCTGCAGTCTGCACAAAAACTTTCAAGAAAAGGGCTCACAAGCTGGGAAGAAAAACATCAAAACCAGGTCCCACTTACCCTCGAACCATTTCCATGCTGTACTTGTTATCTTGTCCTATTTTCCCTTGAAAGCTTTCAGCCCCGTTGAGGTTTTCTTGCTTTTAAGTAATTCAGGCTACTCTGGAAATTGCCACTAAAATAACTGACACTGCTAAATCCATAACTGCAACTGAAGTGCAACATATATGAAAATTTTAGCTTGCAGGCAGCATTAGGTTTAATTTCATCTGCACTGCAACTCATAAGACACTTCTCTGGAAATCATGTGAAAAACACACCCATACACAAAAATTCGCATATATATGCATATTTCAACTTGTTTATCAATAGCCTGGACAAAGGGATACAATGTACCCTCAGCAAGTTTGCTGATGATTTAAAACTGGGAGGAGCAGCTGATCCTGAAGGCTGTTCTGCCATTCAACAGGACCTTGAAAGGCTGGAGAACTGGGTGGAAAGAAACCTAATGGTGTCCAACAAGGCAAAGTGCAGGGTCCTGCACCTGGGGAGGAACATCCCCAAACACCAGCACAATCTGAGGGCTGTCATACTAGAGAGCAGCTCTGCTGG
>VYZP01046863.1:0-23819 GCA_013400635.1 Hypocryptadius cinnamomeus | reverse complement strand
ACCCAAACCATTCCATGATTCTGTGATTCCCCCCTGCCAACAGCCCCACTTGTCACACCCTCCACTGGCTCTGCTTCATTTTCATCTTTCATTGGGGAAGATCTCAGCTCCTCAGGGATGTCAAAGAGTGGCTGTTTGAACAGTACCCTGTCCCAGGGAATGAAATCCCTGGGAATTCTACCCCAAGGCCTTCAGCTTGCCCAGGGCACATTTCCTCCCTCCCTGCAGCCAGGTGTGCCCACACCTCCTGCAGCCAACACAGACAGACCTGGGGAGGCACCTGCAGCAAACCCTTTTGGTGCTCCCCTGAGGCCATTCCTCAGAGATTGGAGCTGATTTGTTCCCACACCTCCCAGAAAAGCATTTCCCTGCAACAGAATCATCCCATGGCTCATTCAGTGTCCCCAAAGCGAGGTCAGGACAAAGCCCACAAGGACCTGGATTCATCCCTGACTCCTGTGAACCCTGAAAGCCTAATCAGTTTATCAGGAATAAATTACAGGCTTTTCAGCCTCCTGGTTTCCAAACAATGCATCATCCCTGACTCCTGGATCCCACACACTCCACGTCCTGCATCCCTGGGTGTGCAGGAGAGGTGGAGTCCCTGGTGTCCTGGGCTGTAAGATGTGTGTATTCTATCACTCTCTGTCAGAGCTGGGGCAGTTCTCTGCTGTTCATGGGGCAGTTTTCTTTATCTCTCCCACAGCCAATCCTCCCTCCAGGAGATCTCTGCTGTTCATGGCCACTGAGTGTCCCTGCATGGCTGAGAAAATTCCATCATCCCATGGGGAGCTGCTCCACCCAGGGGAGGAGCCAAGCATTCCTACCTGGATCCAATCTGCCCCTGGAACACCACAGCAGCCTTTGCCCACTGCATTCCCAGAGGAGCAGCTTTCTTCTGCCCTGCATTCCCAGAGGGAGAGCAGGCCCATCTCCAGCAGCCCTGGAGCTTCAGAGGAAAACTCCCCCCTTGTCCAGGATCCCTGCTGCAGCAGAACCACAGCTGGCACTGCAGGAGGGCTGAGCCCCCATGGAATGGGACTGTGCCACCACCCTGACCCACAGGGGCTCAGCTCCTGCTCTGACTCTGGCAGTGGGGTTTGGGGTTTTTTTATACTATTACATTTGTATTTTTAATTTTTGTAATAAAGAACTGTTATTTCTATTCCCATATCTTTGCCTGAGAGCCCCTTAATTTCAGAATTATAATAATTCAGAGGGAGGGGGTTTACATTTTCCATTTCAGGGGAGGCTCCTGCCTTCCTTAGCAGACACCTGTCTGTTCAAACCCAGACCCTGGGAACGCTGGGGTTCACAGCAGGCACTGATGCACAGGGTGCTGAAGGAGGGATTTGGGGTGCAGGCTGCTGGCAGCTCCCTCTGCCTCTCCCAGACTGTAATTCATGACTCAGGAGCCCTGAGAGGGAGACAGAGACACTGGAGGATGATCAAAATCCTGCAAACCCCATTTGCACAGACACGTGCAAGAGGCAAAATGTGACATTATAAAGACAAATTCCACCCTAACCAGGGATGCTTTTTCCATTTTGGTGACAGGCAGTAACTATTTTTTAGATGTAAGTTCCACACAAGCACAAATCCAGCCAAACCTCCATCCAACAATGGAACCTGTGTGCCCCCCATTAGACTCCCACCCACTACTCTCCATGACAATTCCATGTAAAGCCACGTGGAGTCTGTTCCCAGTGAGGCTGGCAAGGCCAGGCTGTGCTTGCAGTGTATTTATTTTTATTAAAAAAAAATAAATAAATAAAATCAGAGCATCCTTCTCCCAGCTGGCAGCTCTGCCATCCCCCTGTGCTCCTGTGGGATCCAGGCTGCCCAGCCTCACCTCAGGCCCCACAGATGCTGAAAGAGCTGCTTGCTCTCCACACCCTCACTGTTTGTTTCTTAACAGAAAGACACAACATAATTTTATGGAAAATGCATGCAGGAAGAGAAGGATTTGAATCTCTGGATGTGGAGAGTCGGGCTCCTGTGTGGAATTTAAACACATATTTTTGACAGTTTTCCTTTTATTCTTTGCCTGATCCTCTCAATATATCAGCATGTGAATAATCCCACTCATAGCAACAAAACAGGTTCCTGCATCGCTGGAGATGTGTCCCATTGAAATGTCACTAAGTCTCTTGGAGGGTTTCTGAAACTGGGGGGACACAGGCGGGGCACCCCCGGGAGGATCGATGTCCCTGCCAGGGCAGGGGGGTCACTTTTGTCCTGAACAGCTGCAGGAGGAGGCTCTGATTGCTAAAATCCCCTCTAACAGAAACATGGCCTTGTTATACCCTTTTCTTTTCAAAGCTCCACATGGAGCACTCAGGAAAGGCTGAGAAAATTGGGATTGTTCAGCCTGGAGAACAGAAGCTTTGGGGTGGCCTCACTGATGGAGCCACAGGAGAGCTGGAGAGGGGCTGGGGACAAGGCATGGACGGACAGGACACAGGGAATGGCTTCCACTGCAGAGGGCAGGGATGGATGGGATATTGGGAATTAGCAATTGTTCCCTGGGAGGGTGGGCAGGCCCTGGCACAGGGTGCCCAGAGCAGCTGTGGCTGCCCCTGGATCCCTGGCAGTGCCCAAGGCCAGGCTGGATGGGGCTTGGAGCAGCCTGGGACAGTGGAAGGTGTTCCTGCCATGGCAGGGGTGGGATGAGATGGTTTTTAACATCCCTCCCAACCCAACCATTCCATGATTCCATGAGTCCCATGCCATGGCAATGCCACTCCATGTGCTCCATGCACATAAATCCTCTGGCTTAGCAGCACCAGTGCTCTGCCTTGCTGGATTTAGAGGACAAATCTGGGGGAAAAAAGTCTGGGATATTAAGAGGAGATGCCGTGCTTTTCTTCTGGAAATACTTTTAAGGCTCCAGGCCGACCCTCAGCCAGTTTAACAGCAGCAGTAAAAGCAGCTCAAGTCAGTGGTTAAACCTCAAAGGGATCCCTGAATTGTGCTTGACTTAATGAATCCAATAATCGATTCCTACAGCACAAATAAGGTGTGGGATGGATCAGCTAATAAGCATTCTCAGTTAATTGCTTTCTTCAAGTGACAATTTGTACAAATGATACCATCAAAGTAGTAATAATATCCCTATTGATTAAATTAATCTCGAAAAGACAACTCAAATAACTTTAATTAGCAATGCATGACACAAGCACAAAATACTCTGAAAACAACCTTGCAGCCCATCCCAGACTTTGAAAGCGTGGCAGCAGCCATGGCACAGACTTTGGCATCTTTATTCCAGCAGATCCACACAATTTTATGGAGCATCTTTAGGGAATGTCTGTGACTAACCATGAAAAGCCATTAAGCCTCCCTGCAGAGCACAAGAGCACAGGCAGCCTTCCCACTTAGTCACACTCACTGAAACCCAGGGCCACAAACAGCTCCAAAAGAAATGAAAACTTTCCAGCAGGAGGAGCAGGGATGGGGAATGAAGTCTCTGTGCCAAAATTCCCACTTGGAGCTGCCAGGGACCCACAGGAGCAGGAGCACTTTCGAGCCATGAGAGCTGGGCACCAGGTTGATGAAATCAGAGCAGAAACTCCTCCAGACCAGGAAAGGGTTAAAGAGCTGGCCCAAAGCTTGCTCAGAGAGAGCAGGAGCTGAGCTGGGCCAGGAGAAGGGGACAGCAGCCAGAGCTCCCCAGGATGAGGGAATGGGAATTGTGGAATGCCAGTGGCACACAGGAGCCAGGGCCACCCTGAGAATGGCACTAACAGAGTTGGGTTTAGGGCTTTTAGGGGGGGGTTAAGAGCCTCCTGCAGGACTCTTCTCATTTTGCTCTCTGAACTCAGCAGCTGAAAGAAACATAAGGCCCGGATATTTCCCCACAACAGGCACAGTACAGCTCATTTTACAGCACTCACAGAATCATGAAATTCTTTAGGGTGGAAAGTTTCTCCGAGATCTCTGAATTCAACTGTGCCCCCAGATCTGCCAAGGCCACCAGTGCCACCAGCACCATGTCCCCAGTGCCACATCCCCACTGTTAAACCCCTCAGGGATGGGACTCCCCCACCCTGAAGCACATTAATAAATCAGGACTCTTGTACACGGCTTTGGCCCTTCCAGGTTAGTCCAGCCCAACCTTTTCAATTCTTTATTTCCATTTGTTATTCAGATTACTCAATTTAATTTCCCATAACAGGTTAGCTTGTGCTTTTGCCTGAAACACTGTGAATTTTCCATGTCCTTCTTTAGCCTCAATGGATTTATTACTTTGTTTTTGTTCTTTGGGCATTTCTGGCTTTAGACTTTTCAGATATTTTGGTGCCAAAAGTGCTGCCAGGATTTGAGGTGAGGCTGAGTGCTGAGCAGAGAGGGACAATCACATCCATAAAACATTTGAAAGTGCCCCAGGATTCTCAGAACAATGATGGAATTTGCACCATCATCAAAAAGAAACACTTTCTGCATTTATTTTCATCCAGGAATCACTGAAACAACCAAGGAACCCCCAAGTTAGCTTTGGGACTCCAGACAGCCACTTATCAGGCAAAACAGCAAAACACCCACAAACAGATTTTTGGAGCTCAAGAGTCTTTAAAATTCTACTTTCTGTGCAGCCTTACAAGGCAGATTTCTAACTATTTTGGCTCTCAAAACCACCAGTAATTTAAAAACCTTGACCAGAACACACAGCGTGAGTGTGAAAATGTATGGCTTGGAAACTCAAGCTTGGGAAAGTCACTTGGGGAAGAGAAGGGTGGGGGTTTTTTCCCACAAGGATGTTTATTGGCCTTTCTAAAAAATTCAGCACATGAACAAGAAGAGGACAAATGCTCACCACTCTCTCTGAGACATCCATCTGATTTTTCCAGTTAAGAAGCCAATCTTCAATGAAATCCCCCCCAAACTAGGCAAATTAGCTGAAATTACTGTGAGAAGAGCAGCTCCACAATGAGACCAAAAATCCCAAATCCAAACAAACCAGGAGAGGCATGAGAGGTTTGGAGAGGGATCTCTGCAGCCCCACTGCAGGATGAGCAGTAATTACTTCACAAGGAGAAGAGCTCTGTGGCACATTGAAAGCCTTTAATTTCCACTCCCTTGTTTAAGTGAGATTATTGCTCCCCATAGCCAAAAACAACAGATTTCCTAAGTTTCCTGTGCCTTGCCAGCAAAGCAAATATCCTCTGGTGAATCTCTGAGCTGAACAATGATTTTTCATTCTTACAACACACAATCAATGCAATTTTCCAGTTAGAAGTCTCCAGCCTCCCCCTATCAGCTCGTTAATGCACAAGTGTACTCCAAACCATGCCTGGAAGAATCTCCACAGACTCTGCCATCCCAGGTTACTCTGAACATGGAATTCATCACTTATGAATCACTTCAGTGTGTGTAAACACTTGAATCACTAAGCCAGATCTAATACTGTACACAGTAATCAAGGGATGTTGTCAGGAGGAGGCACTGAGGCAGCTCTGAAATCCTGCCTTGCAGAGTTTTACTGTTCAAAGCAGCTTTTGTGCTTGTGAACACATTTTATTTGCAGATGCTAAATGCCTGGAAAAAATTTGCAGGCTTTGTGTCTTCTTGAGACACTCACAGGAGCCCCAGCACCCCCAAACACTGTTCACCCAACTGTGTTTTTCCTGCTATTGAAGATCCCTGTAACTTCCAGCAACACTGTGACAACACAGCCAGGTTCAAGCTGGAAATGCCATTTCATTCCAGCAGCTTTTTGCATCAGGTCACACAGATTGGAATCCAAGGAAAAAAATTAAACTCATCCCCAAAACCGAGTCATTTTTCTCCCGTAAAGTGAAATTAAAACGCTGTGAATGCCAGCACCTCCCAGCTCCCCTGAAGGATCCCAGTAACTGTTCAACTCAGTGACACCTCTGGGCTCCCGAGAACTCCGTGAGGTGACATTTTGCTGCCCAGTGGCACCAACCTTGATGCCCAGCTCGATGTTCTCCCCTCCATACACGTCCATGCCGGGGTCCAGCAGCCCAATCTCCCCGAAGAACTTCCTGTTGACCACGAAGGAGCAGCCGATCATGGCCGGGGTCCTGCACGGAGAGAAGCACAGGGATGACATTTAGGGACACTGCCCCATCCCTGCTGGCCCACGGGCTCATTGCTGCTCAGCTGCCTGGCTCAGCTGCCTCCCACCTCCGCTCATCCCAAAGATTTCATGGCTATGTGCCTTTGAAGACATTGTTTTACCACTGCAATAAATGGTCCAAAATCCAAGCTCATTTCAGGCTGTACAGACTGGAAGAAGGTTTTCCTGGAGTTTTTATGGAGGAGCTCTCAGGCTTTGCTTTACTGGAAATACCTGAGGGTGTCTTGGGCAAGGGCACAGCTCTGCCATAAATGAAGGAAATAAAATAATGGCCTTTCCCTTTGTCTTAGATTAGAAATGGGGATGTGAATTCTATTTCCATCTGTCAGATNCTTTTGAAACCAAGACAATTATGGAGGAGCTCTCAGGCCGTGCTTTACTGGAAATACCTCAGGGTGTCTTGGGCAAGGGCACAACTCTGCCATAAATGAAGAAAATACAAGAATGACCTTTCCCTTCTCTTACTTCCAGCATGTCTGGAATGGAGTAGACTTTAGGATGGGTATTTTTAGGGTATTCCAGGACAGAGCATTTCCAGCTGGAATCACAAAGGAGCCATGGCCATCAGCAGCAAGCTCACTGCAAATTTGTAGAAGCAAATACTTTAAAAACTGTTTGGAGAAGCATCTGTGGGGTCATTTCCCAGTTCCCCCAGTATCAGCAGGGCTCTGGGTTAGGGATCAAGTTGTCACATCCATCCTGCACCTCGTGCCCTCCAGCTCAGAGCTCTCAGCTCACACTGCAGGAGCAGCCAAGGACAGGGCTGGGCAGGGAAATAACCTAGAAAACTGGGAGCATGAATGGAATAGCACAAGGAGGGAGGAAAATCACAGTGCCAGGAGTTAATTTGTCATAACTGTGCAATTTTAAGGACATTATAGATGGTTGTGTTTACTAATGACCCTCATTACTCACAAACCCCTGGACCAGCTCTCCAGCTGCTCCAGCTGCCCTGAGATGAGGATGCAGTTCTGATTCACACACTCTGAGATCACATTTCAGGGGATTTTTTGAGTGCTTAGCCCTTCTGACCCCCTCCATAAAAGTGCACTTTGCCCAGAGCCCAGCACTGCACAGTCCCACGTGGTTCTGCTCGTGCTGCTCGGGGACACCCTCAGCTGCTGCTGCTGCTGCTGCCATGGTGTGTGCACAGCTTGCCCCTGAGACATTCCCTGTGCTGGAACAGAAATAGAAAAAGCATTCTCCCATTTGACTGCTGCTCTTTGAATCTGTGCTGTAAAGAAAAAACCCAGGGACCCACTCAGTCCAGCAGGGAGGTGCCAGTGAATTTTACAGCAAGGGGTCAGCCATGAAGACCCCCAACATCCCAACACAAGGTCCTGCCAGAGGCTGATTTTTTGGGAGCTCCAGGACTCCCCTGCCCACCCTGAGCCCTGAGCTCTGAACAGGGGGATGGGATGCCCATCATCACCTTTGTGAGCCCATGGAAATCCCACAGCCCCCAGGAATGCCTGCTCTCCAGAGGGAAGCTGCTCTTGAGGCAGGAATGGGGTGACAGGAGCCCCCAAATCCTGGCCCAAAGCCCATTCCAGCCCTGTCCATGCCATGGAGCATGTCCAAGGCTGGACTGAGCAGGTTTGGCCTGCAGAGGTGGAGAACAGCCCTGAATTCCCCCAGACCTGGCTCACAGACAGCAAGGCCCAGCCCCCAGCTCTCCATCCACACTCACACGGTGCCAAATCTGCCAGAGGAGCTCCTGGGGTCCCCAGGGCAGCTCAGGAATTCCAAGGATTTCACAGCTCAGCTCCACCAACAGCCACCAAACTCATCCTGATGAAAACCATGAGTTCCTTGGATGAAAGCTTCTGCTCACTTTAATATTATTATTTATAGACATTTTAATAACTCTAATAGAAAGTAGAAGAGCTGGATGCTGCTGCCACGTTAAATTAGTTCCAATTGGAATCCATCAGAGGGTTTTTCCAATAGATTTCTTCCCTGACAGCTGGCTCAGCCTTCCTTCCATGGAGCAGGATAATGTTTCATGGTTTGCTGCCACTCTGGTACTTAAGATTTCAATTCTCTTGCTTTATTTGTAGCAAGTTAACTGCCATTAACAGAAACAATTCCTTCTGAAATGATAACCACCTTACAGATGCCAAATCTAATAGTTCCATTATCCTAGATTACCTCCTGGAATTTAAGAGAAGGGAAAATTGCTCTGGTTTTATCCAGGGTATGAACAACCCAGTTCATCTCCTCCACTGGGAATAGGTGTGGAAACCTCTGACTTCCCCTGTCAAAAACTGTTAGAGGCACTCAGATAAGAGGTAAAAGCTGGAAAAAGAATCCAGGAGAAAGTTTCAGACAAAGGAAACTGCATTTTGGACCCAATAATGTGGATCAGTGGGAACTCTCAAGCAGGTAAATGAGGTTTTCTGGGCTGGAAACAGCTCAGGAGCCTTGAACAGGAGCTGTACCCTGAGAGCTTCTTTCATTGTTATTTATAAATCATGGAATGGGTTGGGTGGGAAGGTACCTTAAATCCCACCCAGTGCCACCCCTGCCATGGCAGGGACACCTTCCACTGTCCCAGGCTGCTCCAAGCCCCAATGTCCAGCCTGGCCTTGGGCACTGCCAGGGATCCAGGGGCAGCCACAGCTGCTCTGGGCACCCTGTGCCAGGGCCTGCCCACCCTCACAGGGAGGAATTTTTTCCTGAGACTTCACAACATGACTTCACTTTATAAAGCACAGAGCCATCAATCCTTCCCAAAATTCTCTTGAAATCTGCTTAACTGGGATTTAGCAACTTCACCTTCCCGTTTCCCCCTCCCCACCATGCTGCACGTCCTGTTCCAGCCCAGCAACCCAGGCAGCTCCCAGGCACCAGTCCTCATCCCTCCAGCAATCCAAATTAAGTGCTCCATTCTCCTCTGTAACAATGCCTCCACATTAAATAAATGAGGAATCAAGCAGCACTCAACAATTTAAATAAAAACACCATTTGATTTGGGAGTAAATCCCTCAAAAAGGTGGCCGCTGACAATAATGGATTGCTCATCCCCAACGAAATAATGGCCTGCAGACAAAGAGCTGATAAAGCCTCTTGTTCCTCTGCCCCTTAATTAAAAGCATTTACACAGCTTGTTTTTAAAAATCACCCAGCTCAGCCGAATGCATTTTTAGTTGTCTGATAGCTATTCTCCCTTTAATGAGAAAGGAAAAGCAGGATTTGGCAGGAAGGAAGAGCAGAGATGCTGAGCAGAATCATTGGGTTTGTATCCAGAACTCCACAGTGTTACTTCCTTGCCATTCTTTTGGTTGGTTCTTCTACAGAACAAGTGAAGAAAGGTCAAGAAGAGCAGCTTTTATGAAATATCCTTCTTGTGGATCTCTAAATAAAGATGAAGGAGATACAGGGAAAAATATTTATCCTGCTCTATTAAGTTACTTTAATGGTCTGCCTTTCTTTAGCTCATAGTTATCATCTAATGATTAAAAAGTCTCAAGGAGATTGCCCCTTCAATTCAAGAAAATTAATTTTCCCCCACAATTGGATTTGGCTTCCAATTTTACACTAAAGAGCAGGTTATAAAATATGTAGAAAAAAGATATTAAAAAAATAATTAGTGCATTTACCATTGACTGCAAGAGGCTGAGAACAGACTGGAAGAACTTCCAGGGTGTCCAACTCCTGCTAAGCTGCTGCTGGTTCTAATAAACTTAGATCATGGAGTTGCTCACCTTCTTCACCACAAGGCAGCATTTGGGGCAGTCCTGTACCTGCCCAGAAGGAATTTCTTTGTCCCTCTTCCAACCTTGCCATTCCTATTTCAACCCACTGAAGTCACACATTTTACAGTCATGGATGGAATCATGGAATGGTTTGTTAAAACTCACCCATTTCCACCCAGCAGGGACACCTTCCACCTTCCCAGCTAGCTCCAAGCCCAATCCAGCCTGGCCTTGGGCACTGCCAGGGATGGGGAATCCATGGAATAACCTCTGCCAGGGCCTGCCCACCCTGCCAGGGAACAATTCCTATCCCAATATCCCATCCATCCCTGCCCCATTTGACCCCATTCCCCTTGTCCTGTCACTCCAGTTCCTGGTGCAGGGTCCCTCTCTGCCTTCCCTGTGTCCCCTCCAGAGCCTGGCAGGTGCTGGGAGGTCTCCAACCATCTCCTGTTCCCCAGGCTGGACAATCCCAGCTTTCCCAGCCTGTATCCACATGGGAGGAGCTCCAGTCCCTTTATCAATGTCATGGCCTCCTCTGGCCTTGCCCCCACAGCTCCAGGTCCTCCCCATGCTGGGGACACCAGAGCTGTGCTCCAGGGGGCTCCNAGAGCCTCCAGCTCTGACTCTCCCTGACCAGCCCAGCCCACTGCAGCACCAGCCTGGGCCCAGTCTGAGCTCACAGGACAGCTCTGGGGTGGCTGAGGGGCAGCATCCCTGCTGAGTGTCCCCAGGCCACCCTGGGACTGCCACCACCCCCAGGTGACATCCTGTGCTCAGGGCACCTGCAGCCACCCCTCCACAAAGCCACGGAGGAAAGCTCTGCTCCCTCAGAGAGATGGGGGAGGACGGGAACTGGAGGAAGTAAAAAGTCACTGGGAAGCAGCAGGTCTGGTTCCAGTGACACTTGGCTCCTGGAGCACCCACTCCCTTGGGAAGTGGCCTGGCCTGGAGGGGCAGGCAGTGGAGCCTGGCCTGTCCCTGGGGTGCCTGGAGGGGCAGGCAGAGCCTGGAGCTGCATTCAGCCCCTTCCCTGAAATGGGATTGCAGCAGGACAAGATAATCCCTGCACAGGGAAATGGGCTCAGGCAGAGCAGAGCAGAGCCCCAGGCAGAGCTGGCCCTGCCCCACCTGCCATTGTGTCCCTCAGCTTCATCCCACTCCTCATCCTCAGACAGGGCTGGGCCACACCAGGAGAGGGTGAGCATGAGGAGAGCCTCCTGCCTGGCCCTGGCCCTCCCAGCCTTCTCCCCACGGGCTCCTCAGGGTTATAGATGGGTAATGAGATGGCTGGGGCTCACAATGAAGGGCTGAACATTATGTGTGTGTTCAGAGAAGGTTTGTAGATGTACAGTTGTGTTACTGCAATGTGTCCTCCCCCTTGCATTGCTATCACGGGATGGCCTTGGGCACACAGGGGCATTTGGGAGGGTTGGGTTGTTACTATGGCAACAGCTGACCCCAAATCAAGGTGTAAGAAAGTGATCTGCACCCCTGGATGGCAAGGAAGGAGTCACTGACAGGACTCTAGGAGGGGCTAGAGGTGCAAAACGTGGAGCATCCATTTTGAAGATGAGCACGTAGCTGATAGTCACAGGGGCTCCCAGCACTGTGATTTTTCCTTATTTAGTCCTTTGTTGTATTTTTTGTTAAGGTTTAATAAACCTTTAAAATTTTAAAAGTGAGCAGTCGTTTCTCACATCAGCCACAACCCCAAGCCCGTGGTGCCTCCATCTCACACCCCTTCCTTACCCTAGCCCAGCTCTTCCCAACCCCAAGCACGTGGTGCCCCCATCCCAGCTCTTCCCAACCCCAAACACCCCAGGCAGGATGCAGGATGCATTCCATGGAGCAGGGTTTGCTTTGTTAGTGAGCTCAGCCCTGGATTTCTGCAGGAAGGGTTGAGTGCCCGAGGCCAGGGCAGGCAGGGGAGGCACTGCCCAGGCAGGAGCCTGATGACAAAAGCCCCAAATCTGGTGTCACACACAGAGCACATCTCCAAAGCAGAATCCCACGTTCCTGTGGGACACCTCAGTGCAGGGCAGGAGCTGGAAGAGCCATGCCCCCAGCTCCCCTTCACTGCCAGGGGGATGGAGAAAGCTGGATGTCTTTCCCAGGGATGTAACCAAATGTCCATGAAGGAATGGCATTTCAGTCCCCAGCAGCATCCCTTCCTTAATCTCATCTCCAGGGCAGCATCTCCACGAGCTGTTCCTTGACAATTCAGTTTCCCTGCCCCAGTGCCCTTGGTTAATTGTCTGTTTCCAATGGGTTTATTTCCCTGCTGTTGCTAAGTACCACAGAACCTGTGAAACAAATTAAAAATAAGAGATACCACATAAAAGAGATGCTGGATTGAATGGCTTTGCTGAATTTACTGGAGATTAATACCACTTAAACTTTAATGGCAAGGAGGCTGTGAAAACTGGATTTTTAAAAATACCTCTTACATCCACCCATGCCTGCAACCTTGCTGAACACACATTTGACTTTGTCACTGTTCTCTGCCTGCTCTGGAACTTGAGGCAAACATTTAACTCCTTTGTAGCTCTGTTTTCTCCTCTGTCAGGTGAGTTTAACACCTGGATGCTCTGGAGAAAAAACATTTACAAATCAGTTCAGTGCTTTCCCCACTGGAGCTGCTGAATTTACTGCTGATATTGCCACAGGTGCCAAATCCCTCAGTCTCTGGTGAGGAAAGCACTGTGGTTAACAACCTTCTGAGCAAGGCTTTGCTGCTTCCCAGCCTTGCTGCTAGAGCAGCATCAAAAGCTGGTGCCCACCCTGTGCCCAGACACGGCCTGGGAACCACTGCTGATTTTGATTTCCTCATCCAAGCTCAATGGTAAAACTTCCAGGATGAAACTGCTGCCTCAGCCACTGCCTAAAAGCCTTTTCCTTCCTGGTGTGTTCTCAAAGCCCAAGGATGTCCCAGCACTGAAGATCCCTGGATGCTTGGACACCTCCTTCTGGCCTCAGGCACTTTGTCCAGGAGTCCCCAGATGGATGTGCTGCTCTAGGCTGCCAAAGTGCTCGTGTGCAGGGAGCACTTGTCCCCAGCTCTCAGTGTTTTGTCACCTGATGTAAAACCCCAGCCCAAGGACTGGGCTGATCCCAGTCCCACAGCAGGAGCCCTCATGCCAAGAGCCCATGAAGCTCCCACACCCACCCTGCTGGGACCTCACTAAAGGCACCAACCTGGAAAACCCTTCCAGGCCAAGAGCCCTGAGCTGGAATGAGCCTTGAGAATGTGCAGAAGGGCCATGAGAATGTGCAGAAGGTGTTTGGGGCTGTTCTCCATCACTGGAAATAACTGCAGGTGACATCTCCAGTGCCCTGGTGCTCCTGTGCTCTGGCACAGCAGGGGCAGCACTTGGGGGCTGCACTCTGAGAACCAGAGTACAAACCCCAGAGAAGGCACCTTGGTCAGAGTGAATTTGATAATCACCTTCAAATGGGACTGGGTGCTGTGGAGGAACAGAGGAAATAGCTGCAATGGCAGGTTCTCCCTTGGAAGGGGCTCCTCACCTGAGCCCATTTCCTGCTGCTGGGGGCACTCAGGGATGCCCTGTCCTTCACACCTGAGGACCCCTCTGGCACACAGGGACCTGTCCAGGTGCCTCCCCAGAGCTCAGGGGCTGAGACTCCTTCCCACAGCCCCTACAGCACATCTGTAAACATCTGCATGCCAGGGGTTTGACCCTTAACAGGCCCCATTTATCCACAGAGGCAGAACTGGGGAATAATTGTGATCACTCTCTGTGATTTATTAGGACTCTCCCACAGGAGAGGACACACAGAGTCTCAGGCTTGGGGCTGAGATAAAGCAGAGCAAGATTTTCATTTGTGCACTGGCTCATACTGGAAGCCACTGAAAAACACATAAAAGATGCAAGACAAAACATTCTGCCTGCTTGGAAAGCCACTGCAAATCAAGGCAGGGCACAAAGGGAGCCCAGATCAGCAGAGATGAGGAGTCAGGAAGGCTCAGGATCAGGTGAACCTGGTTTTATTTTCCCTCTGTGCTGGTCCCATGAAGGTGTGACCCTCAGAGCAGCTCTGGAAATCTCTGTTCCACATTCCCTGCACAGACAGGCTCCAGCACACCCTGTGAGCAGCCCAGGAGCTGAGCCCAGCCTGGCTCCAGCAGGGCCAGGATGTTTGCTGCTGTCCCACCGGTTACAGCACAGCCACCAACAGGAGATAGAGGTCTGACAAAAGCAAGCAGTTGGAAAGTTCAACCTGAGCCAGGAGGTGAGGGAATCCAGGAGTCCCCACCCGTGGATCCCTGCTCAGGAACTGGGCAGGGAAGGAGAGCACACCCCAAATTAACCCCAAACAGGGACATCAGTCACCTCAACCCAGCCTCAAGCACCTCCTTGGAGCTCCTTGGGGGCTTCAGTCCCACAGGAATCGCCATTAAACTGGCAGTGTTTGCCTATGCAAATCACACCTATTTATTCCAGGCAGGGATGCTCAACTCCCCAGGGTAAAGTCAGCCAGTGGCTTCAAAGTTCCCCCAGAAGTAGTTTAAAAGCTCATTTGTGCTAATTGGCAGCCACTGCAATCCAGCTCATTGGCAGCTGGAGCAGAGCAGGAGGGACCTCAGCAGATCCTGGGATTTAACACTCACAGCACCTCCAAACCAGTCCTCAGCTCCTCGAGAGGACAATAAAGTCTGATTATCAATCCCAGATTTAAGGATTTGAGTTTGCACCTCCTCAAAGCCCCCAGTGACAGCACATGGATGCAGAGATTTCACCCCTGTGAAGGGGAAAGATTTCATGGCCTTTTCTTTCAGAGGAGGGTTTGGGCTGGAACCTTGCAGACCATCTCATTTCAACCCCTCCACCCCAAACCCTAAAGATCAGGTGGAATAAAAAGGAAATAGCTGTTGGTATTGAATATAAAAATATTCAAAGAGGAATAACATGCATTTCTTTAACACCTGGCACTTACAGCCTGACTGACAACAAAATAAAGTGCAGGAAAAGGCAAGGAAAAAAGGGGCCAAACATTTCTCCTTAGAAACCCCTCAGATGGGACCAGAGTTTGGGTGGCCAGGACTGCACGTGCTCATCTAATCCCAAATCTAATCCTAAATCCACTCCCACTGCCCTGGAGAGAGGAACACCTCATTCCTTGTGGCCACAGCAAAGGGAACCCTGCAGGTTTGGGGTCTCTGCTGCCCTGGGGGGTTTGGCTCCTGCTGCTGCTCACATTCCCTGAAGGGCCCTTCCAGGAATGCAGGAATTCCTCATCAGGAACACGACTCTTCAGCAAGAACTGCACTGTAACTCCATCTCCTTCCACTGCTGCCAGAGTGCTAATTAAATGATAATTACTCTGGGATGTAATATGTATAACTATCAGGCACTTAACAGGGACGTGTTATTTACTTTGCTGTTTTTAACATGAATATATTTTTTCTCAAGGGCAGCCAAGCAGCTGATTTGAGTCGTGTTCTTCCTTTCCACTGAGCATAAAAAACACAATGAGCAAATTTCACAGGTAAACAAATTTCTCTTTGTCTCAGGCACAACAACAACCATGCCCTGGTTAAAGCACTGAGCTGGGGCTGAAGGATCAGGATTAACACCCTGAGCCTGAACTTGGTACCCAAACTGGGACTTGGGCAGTGATTTCTGACCTATCTTCCACCAAAATACTCCTACACTTGCTCCAAGTGACATCAGATGAAAGAAAACGACAATAAACTGACTTTTGAAGGTGAAGATGGGCTCAGCTGAGCATCTCTGCAGAACAAACCTGCTCTATTTACAGCTGAAACACCATTTTTAATCTCTGAACTCCCAAGCCAAACTGCAGAAATCAGGAGAGAAATCTCCCTGAGCAAATCATTGCCTGGAACAAAGATGCTGCAAGCCCAAGCTGTGCATGTGGGGACAAACACACAAAGGGAACTGCCACAAAGCTGGGCTGAGAAGTGATTCCCTAGACAGGCAGAGCAGAGCACAAGTCCCTGTCAGCTCCTGGGAAACAGCAGGAACAGCAGAGCAGGGGAAGGCTGAGGCCATGGTAAGGTCAGGCTGAGCTGGGGGGGCAGCCCCAGAGCCCCTCTGCCACCACAGGGTGACTTTGGGGTGACTTGGGGTGATTTTGGGGTGACTTTGGGGTGGTTTTGGGGTGGTTTTCCACAGTCATATTCAAACCTCCAGTACAACCACAATTCACCCACTGGTCCCAGTTCCCTCCAATCCCTCAGCAGCAGCTCCTAAACACCAGTCCCTCCTCAGCTGCACATTCCAGGCACTGCTGGAAGCCTGTGGTGGGTGATGCCATCAGCAGTGGGGTTTGCACAGCTCCTGGTGCTCTCTGACAGATCCCTGCAATGGCTGGGAAAGATTCAGGAGCCTCAAGTCCTTGGGAATTGCAGGGATATTCCTGCAGACAGAGTTTGGGGGAGTGATTGCCATCCCCATCACAGGGTGTGAGGAATGGTTATTGACAGCTGGAGCAGCTGCACTCCCTGGGAAATGAGGGAGCAGCAGAAGAGCCCTGTAAGCACCTCGAGGAGCTGAGTAATGTGTTCATTGTGACACCTCCTTGATAGCAGCTATTGGTGGGGAGGGAGCTCCCAGCTTTATCTCCCCTTCATGCATCCCTGGCACAGCAGCACAATTCCTGGGAAAGCAGCAGATCCATCCTGGGCCTTTAACAGCAAATGTCACTCACTGCTCAGTGCTGGGGTTTGCTTTGTTTAAAACACCGAGCAAAGCTGATGGAAAAGAAAAATGAAAATGGGGAAAATTGCAGTGCAATGTAAATGCAAGCTTGGTAAAGATGATTGCCAGGTAAGGGAACTCAGGGGTGGAGAGGATGGTTTGGATTCACCTCCTCCTGGGTTAGTGCACATCCACCCAACCACAAAGCACAGAGGCTGATGCTGGCAGAGAGATTTATTCCAACTGCTTGTCTAAGGGTCAGGCACCCTGAGCCAACAGCTCCCAAAGCTGCCACCCCATCCCAGGGACTGGGATCTCAAAGCTGCTCCCAAAGCTGCCACCCCATCCCAGGGACACTGATCACACCAAGGGACCCTGGCAATCTGTGTTTCCTCCCACAGCTGCACAAGCTGGGAAGCACAAAGTGATTCAAGAGCTCTTGAAAAGGCAGAGTGGAGCAATGCTGAGCACAGGGCAACCGGGGGAGTGCTGGAGATCAGCTCCTGACTTCAAACGCTGAGCACCAGCTCAGCCTTGACTGACTTCTGCTGGGATGGGGCACACTCACCATGAGCCCCCTCTGGGACTGCTGCTTGTGGTTTCTACATTCTTTCTTTGAGTAGGGAGGGTGCTGGTGTTGCTTTTTTAGTTTGCTTTGGCTTGTTGTTTGTGGGGGTTTTAAATCACAAAATGCAAAATGCATTGATTTTTCTTAAATCACAGAATCCCAGAATGGCTTGGATTTAAAGGGATTTTAGAGATCACCCCCTTCAAGCCCTTGCCATGGGCAGGGACACCTTCCACTGTCCCAGGCTGCTCCCAGCCCCAGTGTCCAGCCTGGCCTTGGGCACTGCCAGGGATGCAGGGGCAGCCACAGCTGCTCTGGGCACCCTGTGCCAGGGCCTGCCCACCCTCCCAGGGAACAATTCCTAATTCCCAATATCCCATCCATCCCTTCCCTCTGCAGTGGGAGCCATTCCCTGTGTCCTAGTCCCCAGTCCCTCTCCAGCTCTCCTGGAGCCCCTTTAGGCCCTGGCAGGGGCTCTGAGCTCTCCCTGGAGCCTTCTCCTCTCCAGGTGAGCACCTCCAGCTCTCCCAGCCTGGCTCCAGAGCAGAGGGGTTCCAGCCCTCTGGAGCCTCCTCTCCCAGGGGAGACTTGGATTCAAGACCCACTCAAAGTCGTTAGCAAAACCCTCAGCAAACTCCTGGGTGGCAGGAGTTCACCTTCCTGTGTGAAATGTAGAAGGAAAAACAAAAAAATGTGTTTGGCTCCCAGGCTGAGCAGCAGGGGCCATCCCAGGCAGCTCCTGTGCTGTCACCTGGCAATGGGGTGACAAGTTGGGATGCAGGGCTCAGCCCTGTGTCCAGGTGGCATCAGCCCAGGAAGAACTGGACCTGAGAGCCAGGATTTCATTCTGCACTGCACAGAGGGGAGCTTGTTTGATGTCAGCATTCAGGGGGCAGAGGAAATGCAGGAAACAGGGCCCTCTGCCCCTCCAGTGCCATGCCAAGGAGCAGACCCCCATTCCCTGCTGCACACAGAGCAGCCAGCAGGAATGGGCACTCCGGTGTCTGCAGGGCTTTCCTGCCAGCCACAACCACCTGGCAACAAACTCCAGGGCTGAGAGGGAGGGGATGAGGGAATTCTGCTTCCCCAGTCCCAGGAGGGACCTGCCTGCACCCAGCTCTGCAGGGTGGCTTTGTATCCTGAAGGATAAAAATGCAGCTGGGAGCAGAAGGAACTGCTGCCAACTCCTCGGGCAAGGTGGCACCTGGCCCAGGGCATGCCAAGGGCTCCACCATTCCCATTTGGCTCAGGAGGAGCCCACACTGTCCCAACTCCAGGAGTTCTGTGGCCTGGGGCTGGCCTTTCCTTGTGTTTTGCCTCGAAGTTGAGCAGTGTCAGATTCCAGGGGGAAAGGATCTGCAGTTTGCCCTGGCACAGCTCCAGCAGTCTGCAGCCTTTAACAAATCCAGACTGATGGAATCTGCAGGCTGGGAAACACTGGAGGGAGGGGATGTCAGTGTCTGAAGCCCTAAAAAGAAGTTGGCTTAGCAGGGAACCTTTGCCAGGGGATCATCTGCACATCCCAAGGCTGGGGAACCACAGCAGGAGCTGCCCTGAGTTCATTCCCTCAGGACATGCTCCAAGAATTCCAATCCAGCTGCCCTCTGATTCTTGGACAAACCTACAGTGCATTTATGCTGTGTCTCTGCAGAGGCTTCCTGCTTGTGGAAAATCAGCAGGGGGAAGGAAAGAGAAAAACTCCAGTCCTGTGCCAGGAGCCGCTGCTGCTTTACCCCAGGGAGGGGAGGAACAACTCTGCCCTCTGTGCCCTTTTCCTACAGAGCACGGTGCCAAAAGAGCCAGGAGCACTTTCACTCCACTTCAGCTTTAATCAGGAATTTCAATCAGAGAAAAGGTGCTGATTTAACAGCCTGAGGCAGAGCAGGGAAGAGTGAGGAGAAGCTTCGACATCTGGGTGCCAGATGCAGGGGCAGGAGGTGGAAATGTTAAGGGGGGATTGAAGACAGCCCCAAACCTTCCCTGAGCTGTGGGATAAGAGTGTACATAACCTCCATGGGACAAGGGCTGCCATGGAAAGGTTCCCAATCCCCACCTGAAACACATCTGAGCACTTCAGTGCTGCAGCTGAGCTGCAAAACCTCCTCATCCCAGTCCCACTGCTCGGAGAGGTGACACTGACATTTTCACAGGTGACACCAAATTGTGGCTGGCAGGCTCTCGCTGAGGAATTCACTGGGAGTTCAGAGAACCATTAAACCCCAAATTGAGGGCCTGTGATGTGTTTTAGAGATTCTTGCCTGGCAGTTTTAAAAAATCCAAGAGTTCTGTCCTACAAAACACTGCCCAGATTCACATTCCCAGAAATTGTTGCTCCCTGCCTGCAGCTGGGCAGCACTAAAGGGCAGCAAAGGCACTGAAATAACCTATCCTGGGGCAAAACCTCCCAAACTGGGGAAAAACCAACCCAAGCCTTCACTCTCATCAATAACCCCAAACCATCACAGAGGCCCAGGTTTGGGGTGGAAGGACCTCAAAACTCATCCAGTGCTGGGATCCTGGAGCTCTCTGTCCCTCAGCATTTAGAAACAGTTTGGTCAAATTTGGTCGTAATCCTGCAAACAGAACCTAATGCAATGTTTGCAATTAGAAGATGTGAAAGAATCCCAAAATACATATTTTCCATAGGATCAGTGCTTACTCCTTGTCTTTAACTCCAACTCAGCAAAACCCTGAACACATCCTTGGCATTGAACTCCCACAGCTTCACATCCCTCATTTTATACATTCCACCCCTCTCCTGCTCCAGAGCTGCTTCCACTGAGGCCAAACCAGCTCATTCTAATTAACACTGATTAACAAAACTGCTGCCTTCTGCCTGGAGGTTTGGGAACTCCTCCCACCCTCCAACAGCTTTTAGGAGACAAAGGAAATCCATGGCCAGGGCATCACTGATGCAGCACTTGGAAGGGGACTCTCCCAGGGGAAAGGGAAAGGGAAGGGGAAGGCGAAAGGGAAAGGGAAAGGGAAAGGAAAAAGGAAAGGAAAAAGGAAAGGAGAAAGGCCATTGGAGAAGTGGCAGGAGAAGGTCTGAGCTGCCCATAAAAAGCAAAATCAAAGCCATTTACAGAAGGACAATCTGGGTTCTTGGACATGGTTAAAGCCACAAATTCATCTCCCCTCAGCTCGTGGTCCTTGGCAGTGCAATGAGCAGAAGGTCCAAGCAGTTGGCTGGTGCCCTGCCCTGCTGCACCCTCTGCCTTCCTCACTCCCTGCCCAAAACTGGATCTGCACCCACAGCTTCTGCCCTTGGGTGGCTGCACCAGCTCACCCCATTCATTTGTGACTGGGCCACTGGGTCTGGGGCTGCTCTCCAGGTCCTGTGCTGGCTGCAAAGAAGATGAATTTGAGTGATGTCAGAAACATCAAACTGCCCCAAAAGAGTCCAATCTACAAAGAACTCACACAGAGCTCTGGGTCACCTGCTGGGTTTCCATCCCTGCCCCTTCCAGGTGCTTTGCTGGGAGCTGCAGGTGGGGGAGGCACCTCCCTCACACTCCCAGAAGATTCCTAGTTCTTTATTTATACAACTATTTTAGCAGAAAAGCTCATCTGGCCAATGGAGGCATTGGAAAACCCCTGTGCACTGCCACAGGAAACCAGCCCACCACACCTGCACACACCCCAGATCCCAGATTCCACAGCTCACCTTTCAGAGCTGCCTGAAAAATTCAGCTCTCCCTTTAAACATGAAAATTGCTGTTCTTTTGCCTTCTCTGAGTGCCCCAAGTGCCTCCAGAGTTGCTTTTGAACCACACTGAGAGTCAGATGCAAGAGCCAAAACTCTGCAGTTCCAGCCTGGGATTTGGAGCATCTGTGTGGTTGTTTTTTCTCCCCATTAATTTAATTTGACAGAAATGAGCAGGAAAGCTTCTGGCTCCCGTGTGGGCAAAGTGGATAAACAGCAGGAATTTTAAGGGAAGCTGAAACTAAACTGAAGAGAAAGAGGCTGGTGCCCTGGCTAACAGCCTTGTGTGCTCCCTCTTCCCATCCCAGGCTCCGTGCCCTGCATTTTATAATGAGACTGTTCTCCTGCTCACCACTTGTTCCAACCTATCCTTTGCATTTCATTTGGACCATTTTGACTGGAAAAACAACACAGCCTCTCCCAGGATGGATCCCAGCATACAGGAGGAGAGGCAGTGACCCATCACTGCCTGGCTGCCCCCAAATCCACCAGATTTGGACTCCAGAGCAGCAAATTTTCATCCCACTGCTCTGGAAAAACCTGCAAGAGTGAGTAATTCCTTAATGGGAAAACGTTTGTGTAGCTCTGTAGTGAGAACTGCATGAATTTAACATCCCAATTATTCTTGCAGAGTTGATCTTAAAACCTTGTTTGGTTTTATGATTTCCCTGTTTGGTTTTATGATTTCCCTGTTTTCCAGCATGGGCAGCACTTGGCCCTTGCCCCCTGCCCCTCCTCCTGGATCCAGCAGGACACTTTAGGGATGGCTGCTGGCTCCAGCTGGTTCCCAGCCTGTGCAGCAGCCACGGGGTCGAGCCAAAGGGGAAGTCTCTGACCTGTCTGAGCAGAAGCTTTTCCAGAAAAGAAAGAATTTCACAGACTGAAATGCATCCAGGCCTGAAGGAGGCTCAGGGCTCGTCCCACTGCTGGGCTGGGAGCTCTGCTCCCAAGGGGGAAGGGACAGGGGGATTTCTGTGCAGGAAAAGGCCAGGCAGCTCTGCCCTCACCACCATCAGTCACCCACCCTAAACCTGACCCATCTCTCTCCAGTCAATGGAAAATCTGGGCTCAAGAGGAGAAAGGGTTTTGCAGTCAGGTTCAGCTGGGAAGAGGTTTTTGGTCCAACCAGGGATCCAGGGGCAGCCACAGCTCCTCAGTGCCAGGGCCTCCCCTCCCTCACAGGGGACAATCCCTTCCCTGTATCTGACCTAAATTCCCTCTGGCAGTTTGACCCCATTCCCCTTGTCCTGTCACTCCAGTTCCTGGTGCAGGGTCCCTCTCTGCCTTCCCTGTGTCCCCTCCAGAGCCTGGCAGGTGCTGGGAGGTCTCCAACAACCTCCTCTTCCCAATATTCAGCACCAGCTGCTTTGGGATTATCCCACATGAGGGGCTGATAACCCTGCTCAGGGGGTTATCAGCCCCTCATGAGGACAATGTAAACAGGTAAAGACTGCTCCCAGAGGTGGCCAATGGCTTAGAGCTCAAAGAGGGTGATGCTGTGGGAGAAAAATCCACAACAACCCTCTCTGTCATGAGGGACAAACCCCACAGAGTCCAAGCACAGAGAGGGGACAGGGACACACAGGGCTGTGCTGGTGCCATCTGGGAGAGTCAGGATCCAGAGACACCACGAACCCCTCATCAGCTCTTTAGCAACCAGCTTGGTTTTATTTTACCCACTGCAAGACCACCACAACCCCTTGCCTGTTTTTCCTGCAGCTGTCTTAACTATTTTCTCTTAACAATTTTCTCTTGACTTCTCTTTCTCTTAACTTCTATTTTGAAAACTTTGATTAGATTAAACCCCCAAAAATCCCCAAACTGACATTTTCGTTTCAGGTGACATCAATGCCTGATTTCCATTCAGCTTCACAAAGACATGGTCCTTCCCACCACATAAGGATGGAAACCAAAATCCCTGACAAAAATCACTGAACAGCTGCCTTAGAAAGTGATGCAGGCTCCAAAACTGCCCTTCCAGGAGCTGCCAGCAGCAGTTCTCCTGCCCACAGCAATGCAGGGAAGCTAAAGTGCACTTGGGCAGGGCAGGGAGTCCTGTCCCTAAGGTCACCCACACCCAGTTACCTGCCTGGGGCTCTCTCACGTTCATGGCTCAGCACAAATTCAGAAGAAAAAGGGGCTGGAGGGCACAGCCTTTGGGGCTGGATCATTTTTAACCCCAGTGCAGAGAATAATTCATTATGGGCATGATCAACACAGAGGGATCAGCCTCACAAAACAACCAGACAGCTTCAATTTAATTTTTAAAAGAAATTATTTTCATTTGTACAAACATGGAAAAAGCACTTTAGTGCCGTACTTCAGAAAAATTAAACTGGTGTGTAAGAGTTGTTTCCATCAACCAAAGAGGATAAGAAAGGCAATACAATTTCTAATACCTCTATTAATAAAATTTGTACAGGTTTGAGACAGTGAGAATGGCTCTTGTGAACAATAACCCCCTGCAGAAGCAGAGTGCACTCCCTTAGTTTGCTGTTCCACATCTGCACTGCATCTCCCAAGCTCAGGAAAGGGATTTAAAATCCTTGAAATTCTTTATGGAATGTGAGAACTGCCAGCAAATTCCACTGTCTCAGTTCTGTATTTCCAAGCAACAAAGAAAAGATGGAAAAATAGCAGGAAATATAAGGGAAGCACTATAATACACTAATATAAGGAAATATGCTGGGGAAGCACTGCCACAGGACACAGGTTATTCTTCTAAAACTTCATAATTCAGGTAACTAATTTCTTGATTTATTTTCATATTAAATGTTTCATGCAGTGCCCTGGACGCCCTGACAATCAAAACATTCAACATCACAGCTGAGAGACAGACCCAGTGTATTTTCCAGTACTGTTTTCTTGGAAAGGACCTTGCTGTTGTTCTGACTGAAATTCAACATTTCAGGGGAAACCCAGCAGCCAAGTTGTGCCTTCTGACATTGCCAGCCCCACGAGAGCCCTGTGCTGCTCCACTGGGACTGAACTGAGCAGAACCCAGGAACTGGGGATCAGCACAAGGAAATTTGGATATTGGGCAGGAATCCTTCCCTGG
>VYZP01046861.1:0-11438 GCA_013400635.1 Hypocryptadius cinnamomeus | reverse complement strand
ACTGTAAATGAAGCAACCATTTGCATTTTTGGTCAGCTGTTTTCCTCTTGATTTTCAGGTATTGGTTAATAAAATATATATATCAATAAACTAAAGCTGATATTCAAAAGATTCAGCATTCCAGTTCACAATGTAAAGGAGGAATGCTTACCCTTTGCATCCTGATTAATTCAGATCAGGCCCTGCAACAGAAATAGTGGCATGACTTGCACCTCATCTAAATATCCATTAATACAGTCCTCAACTGTACACAGGTTTTTCAGGAGAAATAGGAGAAATAATTCCTCCTCAGTCATCAGAAAAAGAGTGTTACCTCTGTCTTGTCTAGAGCGACTTTCACGGGACTCATTCAAATGCTATATAAGTCCTCCAGTACTTTTGCTTTCTCTTGATGCACCTTCTCAGTTTCAATGAAGTTAGAGGTGGTAGTGAATCAAATTGGAACAAATCAGGACTGACAAACAAGTAATTTTTTTTTCAACAGTAACTGAAATAAAACTCAGTAAAAGTAACGAGGTGTCCCTGCACCAGATTAAAAATTTAGCTAGAGCTCTGGAACAAAGAGAATCTCACAGACCCACACTTCAGGGTTCTGGCTTGTGTTCTGACATCACTACTAGCTATCCAATGTGTTTCTCTACCAGTTTACCAACCAGTAAAAATATTAAGAAATAATTTGATTAGATTTGAACAAATCCTGAGAAGTCTAGAAGAATTGCCTTGATGCACTTATCTACTATCCCTCTAAAAATAAGAGATAGATGAAAAATGAAAAGAGGTCCATATACATTCAACATGAAAAGTCAGGTTTTTTTGCTCTGAGAAATTTCCCTGTTTATGACACCATAATCCAGGCTGTCAGAATAAATTCAGCAAAACTTTTATTTCTGCTGTTATTCAGAAAGCAAGTGCAGAGCTGCCTTTTATTCATCATCTAATTCTTTTAGAAAAATGCTTTTAGAAATCTGTTGGGGGTTGCCACCTGAAGGTCAAGCACAACAAAATTTTAGTGTCATGAAGGACAGTAGGGCTCTCTGGTGGAGTTTTTTGGTAAAATAGCTGTCTATATTGTTTAGCTGTGAGTACAGAACACAGATAAATCAGTCTAGTGATTTTTATTCTTTGAAAATCAGGTAGAGAAGAAAGACAGAGCAACCAGCTTTTCAGTAATTACATGATTTGAGAAATCTTCAAGTCCATTAGCTTATTGTCTTTTCTGCCATATAGCACCTTTTGGAAGAAAATTACTGACAGGACCACAAAGGCAGACTTCCAAACTAAGGAATACTTTATTTTCATTGGTTTACTGAAGGCAGATCATGCCAGAACCAGCATTTATCTGATGGATCTACAATGCTATACTGAACATGAGAAATGTCTGCTTTTAGTCCACACATTTTAGCTGTCTACTTTCAGGTGAAAAAAGTCATGCTGATGCAATCCCAGTTTGCTCTATTGCCTATGAAGGGAACCCAGGGTGCCTAGGTCAGTCTTGCAAACTACAAAGAGTACAGCAAGGTAAAGGGTTCATTGTTTAAACAAGCAACATATGAAATATGATTTTAAGAAGCACACATGAAGATTCCACACTTGTCTTAAAGTGTTCCTTTTCAGTCTCTTATTATGGTACTCAAAGGTACCATTCTGCAAATTTAAGGCACAAACAGACTAAAGATGATGGAGATTTATTCCATCATCTTTAGTCGGTTTGTGCCTTAAATTGTTCACCTGAAAGCTGATATTTTAAACCCTAAATTTAGGAATTTTTCACACTTCCATTTTTTCTGTATTGAATATCCATTAATATTTTATTGCAAAACTGAGAAGATTTGGGTGTTATGGTTCAGCACTTAAAAGTCCATGTTTTTCTATCATATTTCATCATCTACTTCATCAACATTCCATTGTTGTATTCAACCTTACTGTCAAAATTAAGCATCATAAGGTTACTCCTCATCTGAAATTTAGTGACTGAAAAATTGAAAAATGGAACATAAATAATAACATGCCTATATAAAATAGTTTGATAAATCATGGTGAAATGTTCATGCTACAAGTATTTGTACATCCACAAAATAAAAATATGATAATTTTGAATTTTATTCAAAGAATTTTCTGATTAATATTCACAATGGGTTTTTACAGAATAAAATATTTCACTTTGCATGCTAATTAGGTTTCTCTAAAAATTAACATTTTAACATTTTAAATCTTTGTTTGAAATGATGCATATTTTCTTATGTCTCGTATCTCAGAATTAAATTCTGCATAACAAACTTTACTTCTGTATGCTGCTGAAATGCCAAAAAACTGGTTAGGATGGAAATATTAAATATATTCTTTGCTGTTTGTTGACAATAAAATATTAATTAATTTTAATGTCATTATAATTATGGTTGTCTGGCAAATGTATGTTTCTCAGTGACAATGGAAATTAGTCAAGTGATTAGTACTTTGTGCTGCTGCCCCTGTTCTTTTTTTTAAATGTAGTCTCATTCCCAGGTGGTTATTACTCATTAGGTGCAGACATGTGCATGAAATACTCTTTTATTCCATAAACTTTCAATACAGTTTGAGACCTGAAGGAACCTGTGATTAATCACTTACTAATTGGATCATTCCTTCACTGACAATAACTGATGAACGACATAAAAGGCACTCACCTGCATTGTTTGTGAGATCCAGATTCCTCTAGGGAAACAGCACATTTTACAGTGAGACAACCACCACGTGCAGCAAAAATGCTGTTCCCTATTCAAATGCAAAATGCACTCAGTTGCACCATACTACCTTACATAACAATTCTCCTTGCTAGCAAGAAGAAAGAAAAAAAGAAAATAAATGATATAGGAATCTTTCTGATTAAGTATATTCATTAAAACTTTAATTCTTCTTTTAGACAAATTTACACAGCTCCCACTGGCTCTATTGAAACTGAAATATCCTAGATAGATTGGTTAGGACTAAGCCCAAACATACAAATTACTTGATTTTCAGCATAATGAGAATGACATCATAAAAATGCCTTGACAATATACAAAGATGTGATCAGATCTTGCATCTCTGATCTTTGAATTTGAGGATGAATATTTCCACCAAATCAAGTTTTACAAGCTAGGTGAGTAGAAAGAAACATTTGGCTATGATACTTCATGTTACTATAAATGTGTGTGGATTCAAGGTGAGCCAATTCTGTGACAGCACCAAAGACTGTAACAGAATAGTTTAGGTAAGAATGCCCTTTCTTTCTGTACAAAAATATTTTTCTGTATTCACTTCAATATCTGATGTCTTTCTCTGCTGTAGAAGCAAGTTTGTGCACTATGCATTTAGCCTCCCAGTAACTGAGTTCAATGTTCAATTACTTTAAGGTTTAATTTTTTTTTTCTAATTAGATGTAACTGCCTTGAATTAAACCTTGGTGACATCTTACTACACAGCTGCAGAAGAACAGTGGATTTAATTTGTGTTTGCACTGGGCCACAGCACAAATTATTAGATATGGTTAAAGTGTAAAAATGCTAAATTAACGTGGAAGTATACAAGTAATAATTTTAAAGCACTTACTAGCAAATACATACCCCAGTGGAGAAACTTACAGCATAGTGTTTCTTCCTTTTTATTTCACTTGAATTTTCATAAAAACATGCAAATATTAATTTTGCTTATTACATAGATAATAATTCACAATTAAATAATTGGCTGGAACAATTCACTTTGTGTTCTTAGATGTTTCCAGTCACGCCAGAGATGCATGCGTGCATGTACACACACANAATTTTCATAAAAACATGCAAATATTAATTTTGCTTATTACATAGATAATAATTCACAATTAAATAATTGGCTGGAACAATTCACTTTGTGTTCTTAGATGTTTCCAGTCACGCCAGAGATGCATGCGTGCATGTACACACACACACACACACACACACACGCACACACACAGAGGCATATACATATGTTGACACCAAATGCATGAGTAGAAGACAACTGGAAAGGACTGCCCATTGTTTTTAAGGCCTCTCAATTCACTACCTTATGAGCTCACCAGTCTAGGAAACAACATACTAACAATAAGGGGGAAAAAAAATCAAAAACCTACTAATTCACCAGTCTTTCGGGATTTCCATGTTATTACGAATCCCTAGAGGCAGAGCTGAAAATTGAATTTGGATCAGGGGGACATGACAGGATATTTCTGACTAAAATTTCTGCTTAAGATACCAGCCTAGTCTCACTGTGTTGAGCTCACTGAGCTATTGCCATCCTAGAGTATTGCTTTGCTGGAGGTTTTGAAGTATTGGCAGAAGGAGCTAAGAGAGGCAGCCAGGAGATTGGTGCTGGCTCAATTAATTGGAACATCCAGAATTGATGAGTGCTGTCAAGAGCTCACTGTGAGGATGGTTACCAGAGAAGCCTAACAAAGTGACTGGAAGAGATCAAGGTTATTACAGGAGCTGAGGGAAATGGCTGAAAGCAACAAAAAGCAAAGGAAGAGCACAGGGTAAGAAAATAGAACAATACTTGTAAATCAAATCATGCATTCAGGAGAGGGTAAGATGCTGGTGGAATTGAAAGACTGCACAGTAAATATCAGTTTCTACTTATCAATGAACAAGGTATCACTAGCATGAGGAGATAATATTAACTTGGTTCTGTGATAGCATGATCCTTGCCTTCCATGTATACTTAATGACAGCTAGAACAGCTGTGTTGTTGCTATTTCTTTCTGGCTGAATTTCCAAAACAGTAAAAAAAAACCCATTAGTACATTTTGGTTTTCTTTTTTTTCCAAAGATAACATGCTGAATGTATCTTTCAAGTGTCACAAGTAGCAGTGATCTCACTGCAGAATGTGCTTGGCTGTGTGAAAAAGCGGTAATGGATATTTTACAAAAATAATTAAAAATAAAATGCCATGTAGCAATTACCAGACAGAGGAAAAAGGGCTAAAGCACACAGAATGAAAGGCAGAGAGAGAGAGACATTGAAGATGTTTTACCAAGCAGTCTAATCCTTTGGATGACTACAGAAATAACAACCTGTTAGCAGGTTCGATGGGAGTCTGAAGATTGATTGTGTGTCCTGCTTCCTCTGTGCTTCCTGTGCTGAGAATGTCTTTTTAAACTGCTGATTTCACAATCTATGAAAGGGCTGACGAAAGAGCTATTGGCTGTAATCTAGATGTAAGATTGAAAGGTTCAGAAACCACCTTGAGAACATGATAAATATTTCTGTTTCTCCCAGCACTTCAAGGGAGCACAGTCACTGAAGAAGTGAACTCCTTGATTGATAACAGGTAGTTCACATTGCATAAGCCTTCACTTTACAGCTGAAACAAAGAGACACAAAACTACAAGCCCTGGAATAAGATTGATCAAGTGAACTGAGTCAATGAATTTTCTCAAAATACATGTATTTGCCTTATTCAGTAGACAGATCCTCACTCAGTGAAACTTACTGTGATACCAGTATGAACAATCCTTCCCAAATTTTCATGAAGGAGACACAGCCGTAACATCCACTAGATGAGGACTTGGCATAAGAATTTTTCTTGAGTTATTTGACTCAAGTTTTCAATGAAATAGCGTCCTTCCTTCATCCTTTCCAGATACTGGTTAAACTCATAGTTTAACCTAAACATTTAGTCTGAACTGAACATTTAGACTTGTATGCTGCTTCTGTTTGATGGATAGGCTGATTTTAGGTATTTTTTTATTTTGTTTTGTTATTCTTGGATTGAGATTATTTGTTACTTTGCCAAACTATTTGCTGGATCAATCTCCTTCTTTTATTAGACCCCGTGGTCATTGTTTAAATAATAATGTGTTTAACCTTTAGAATCAACTCTTTGATCTCTCTGACTAGATTTTGTAATCATAAATGCATCAAGGAAGAGGAAGAAAAAACTAAATGTTCAGTGTTGGCCAAAGAATTTGAAAAGAAACTAGAGTCTTTTGGAAGTACAATATAACAATCTGCAACACCGTACCAAAACACAATTCTTTGTTATCCAATATACTATTGTTATGCTGATAAATTCTTATCTAACTTACAAAAAAATTGTCAAGTATCCTGAAATTCATTGTGATTGGATATCTACATATTACATGTTTTAAAATCTTCTTCAAAAAAACCTTTATTTCAATAATTAAGGATTTTCTTCCTCAAAAATGTGGTCATATTTAACTTTCAAATTAAAAAATTTAACATTAAAAAATTTAACTGCTGAATTTTTTAACCTTAAGGAAAAGTGACATAAGATATTCATTGTAAGCATCATGTCCTCAAAAATGACATATTCAGTATGCAATAAAATTATCTGATTTCTTCATTTGAAATACATAGCTGGAAAGAATATTATGAATTGAAAATATATTCAGAAAAGGGCTAGTTTTGATCAACTGGATTTTTTAATAACATTTGAGTTAGTTAATTTGATATTTAAATTAATGAAATTGAATGAGATAGAATGAAATAGAAAAAAAAAGTTTCAAATCTGAATTTTTAATTTAAAATTGATGTTCTCCAAGATTCCATTTTACATTCATGATTTAGCATTTTGATTTTGCACTCAAACCTGAGAAAAGTAAAATGCCATTGACTAAAGTTTGAAACAATTCTCTTGATGGTCTTGTTGTCTTGAATAAATTTGTAGGCCACAGTTTGTGGTAATTGGGAGTGGGGCTGTGGCCCAGCCTCATCCCCAATGGGCACAGCTGTGAGCAGCAGGTGAGCAGCACTGGCAGCAATGAGCCATGGAGTGCCCAGGGGCACTGACCCACCACCAAAGGGAACAGAGGGCACACAGGTGCAATGAATGAACCATGAGGGGTATAAAAGGCTGGGCTGAAGAACAAGAAGGGCAGACACTTGCAGCCTTCTGAAGTGGGATGATATTACTCTGTGTAGGTTGAAGCTTTCTGAAATTGTGTGGTGGTACTTTGTGTATTGTGGCTGTCTCAACCGTGACATATGTTATGACATTAATTAATACTTTAATTGGAAATTTTCCAGTCATGTTCACTATTGTAATGTGTATGAGTTCATTTTTCAGACTGATAAGAAGTCCTTGTAATGGTTATATTACAGCAATAGGCAGAATTCTTTCATCAGATTCCTTTAGCAAAAGTTTAACTTCATTCTCCTAGAAACTTGTATACAAACATTCCTGAAAAAATAAGTAAGATTTTGTACAAGAGGCATGTAGGACTTCCTTTGCTCGATTCTGTTTACATTAGAATTGAGGCTATCTTCATTCTGTCATCGCCACTGTTAAACAATTTTAATGATAACGCCCTAGCTTTTTAAGTTTGGTATAAAGATTCACTGTGACCTGTTATAAGTTTTCTACTGACTTCCCTGAGATATCAGTAGGGAAAAATATTACATATTTAGTAGATATCAATAAGATATAATATTCATTAACACTGTTCAAATAGCTTTAAAAATGTTATATGAACTTGTAATCACATAAAAATATTGATCTCACAGGACTATGATCTTTAATATGCGAATTCTGAAATACTTGAGGCAAAAGGAATTTAAAATGCCCTAAAAAACTTGTAGAAAATACTGTTGTATGTGATATGCACTGAGCACCTATAGATGTTGTAAAGATATATGAGGGTATGGAGGAAAAGAGCAAACTCATAAACAGTGCATTACAACAGACCTTCTGTGACTTTATAATGACAGATTACTAGTAAAATACCAGTTTTGCAAACTGAACATTTCAAGAGACCTGAAACTGAAAAACAGATGAAGGTGTCTGTAGCTTACACAAGAAATGTGTAAGTGTGCTGAGCAGTGTGTGAAATCACTTCCCTTTGAGTTATGAGGGAGGTGAATTAGGAATGCAAAATATGCGGGAGAATAACATTTTCAAAATTAAAAAAAAAATCCAAGAGTTTTAATAATGGTGCAGTGTTAGCCAGTAAATAATTCATTAGTTGCATAGAAAAATGTTCTGACTGTATTTCTATGATGTTTATATGCATATTTCTATATGCCTTATATAAGGAGCAATGCAGCAGCACTCAAGAGATATTATAACTTGTCTTTTGTCATTCTGGGCAATTTTCTTGCTGTAGGACCGTGAGAGCAGGAACTGAACCAATATACTGGAAGGATTCAGGATTTTGGCATTGACTGAACTAGCTAAGACCAGCTACTTGGTCAAGGTCTGGTTGCTGTACACTGCTTCTTTGGGGGGAAAAAAAAAGAAGCAGAAAAGGGTATGAATTGGAAGAAAGAGATGGTGTTTGGGCAAGTATCTGGGAGTAGAAGAAAGGTGGAAGTAGGTGCATGCTGTAGGAAAGAGCAGGGAGCTGTCACCTCAAGCTGACTCAGCACAAGGTCTCTGAAATGTTATCAGAGGGTGTGGGTGAGTGCTGGAAAGCAGCAGAAGTCACAGAGGCAGAACATTTTGCAATGCTTTATCAGTCCAGTGATTTCACTAGAAATTCAGCTTTGTTCAGTGCTGGCAACTTTTCTGTCCCCAAAATGCAAACCATATTTTGTGAAGCATTGGATACTAGAAATGTCCCAAGTAATGACTCTACAGCCATAATTAATTCTTAATGGTGAGAACATTGAAAAGATAGAAAATACGGGTTTCTTGAGAAGGTTGCAATATGCAGGGAAGTGACTGTAAGTTGATGCCAAGAGCACATAAACAACATCTATCAACATTACAGTTAAAACAGTTGTGTGATATGCAGGTTTGTTATTTGGACAGACAACCTGACAGCAGAGATTGATGCGCCTATCAGAGAAGAATAAGAATATAAATCTCTGTCTTATCAAAAGGAGAATGCAGGGAGCAGATAGGGCTGAAGTGGTAGACGTAATCTATTTACGTTTCCAAGAGACATTTGACATTGAATGGGAGAATAGAATAATATATCTTCAGGTTAGCATGTTAGGCACAGAAGACTCTTTGCCTTCCAGGCTTCTCAAGCTGCAAAGTAGTACATTGATTCCCAAGTGCAGAACATAATTTCTTCGTTCATTTTCCTCTCAGTCTTTTTGTTTTTCTACTCCTTGTATTATCTAGAAAGCTCTTCTAGAAAACTTCCTTCTATACATCTTCCACTTTTTGTCTCTTTGTACTGTGTTTATCTTTTCTGTTTCCTTTTATTTATCCTGACTCATTTTTTTACATAAAACAAAAGTGCATCCTGACTTAGTCAGACTGATTGATGCTGTCTTAGCATCCTGAGTCTACCAAGTAAAGAATAGGGATGAGCCACCATCCCTTGAGGCCTGGGAACTACAAAAGCCCCACAGAATATTCCCAAATGAAAGGTGACTTCTCTAGGGACTTTCTTGAGATTTATCAGATCAGCAATAGGGATTTTTTACAAGTACTGAATAAACTACTTAAGAGAAAATTGCATTCTAGAACTCTCACAAATAACAGTTCATAAGATATGCAGACACAACAAGTAAACAAAAACATTAGTATCATTAACAAAGGTTCAGGTACCTGCAGCACTATTCAGGCTTCTGAATACCTCTGTGTAATCTCTTATTTATTACACTGTTGTCCCCAGGGCTTCCATTTCAGGATGCTTAAAGGCAACATTTGGTAAAAACACAGGAAAGAGGAAATGTACCTCCTGAAATATATATTAATCCTCATACACTGCCACTTGCTGCCTTCTGCAGATAAATGAAAATGCCTTTGACATGTCACAGGAAATCCTGTGTGTCAATATACATGCCCCTTTCTTTGCAGTTGCATGGTAAAGTAAATCGTTCACTGGGACTGCATCAGTTCTAACAGCAGCTTCCATCAGAAATTTAGGATGCAAAGTACAGATACATCTGTTTTACCTCAGGAGAATATGAAGTTGTCTCTGGCAGCAAGTAAGGCACTGCAATTTGGAAAGCAAGAGGCTGTAGCAATGCTGAGCAGTTTGTGCTTTTCCTCAAATGATCAGAACCAGTTTGCATATAATATGAGGCAGATTGTTCCTCAGAACTCTTACACTTCTCAGAGAATTTGACTGTCACCACAGGTCCCCAGCTGGGTAATAATGAGCATTGACTCCATGATTGCAGGAGGCTGACTAATTGCTTTATTAAACTATACTACATCATACTATACTATACTATTAAGAAACCTGTAACCCTTACAGACAATCTGATACAGCTTTGACCTAATTGGTCCATCAATCAAAACACCATCACCAGTGTCGAATTAAGAAACCACCCTTTGGTAACAATCTCCATAACACATTCTACATGTGCACAACAGGTGCAGCAAATGGAGATAGGAATAGTTTTAATTCTTTTCTCTGAGTTTTCTCACAACTCCCCAGGAAAATTCTGGGAAAGTCTGTGTCTGCTCTCTGTGACCAGAGAGCTGCTGTCACATATGACTTCCAGGTCAATCAAACTTTCCAAGTCAATCAAACTTGCACAATCAAGTTTTCAATATCTCTATGGATGGGGATGCCCTTTGGGCCCCTGTTCCATGTTTTTACCACCATCATTGTGACTTTTTCCCTTACAGCCAGTGTGAATTTCCCTTCCTGCAACTTGCATTTCTGCTTTTGTGCATTTGCTGTGCGCCTCGGAGTCTAACTCCTCCTTCTCCATAATCCTGCATTAGATGGGTGAAAACAGTCTTTCAGTCCTATAAACCTTCTTGTCTTCAGTATGAATAAACTCATTTTTCTCAGTGTCTCTTTGGTTTTCAAGTACTTCAGTTCTCTAAACTGTCCCTAAGGGTCCTTTAATGGACTTAGTCCAGGTTTCAGTCTTTGCACAAGTGATTCCAAAATGGGATGCAGAATAGATGCAATATCACAAGTGCTGAACAGAGGGGAATAATCATTTTGATAGACATGCTGGCAGGCTGTGACTAGTGCAGCTCAGTGCATAGTTAGCTTTCTTCTGCATAACAAACTGCATTAGTATATATATAAAATTTGTAACATTTACTGCCTGCAATATCCAGAGTTACTACTTAGAAAAATTTTCACTAGAAAATGCACGTACCAGAGCTGTTTTGGAAAAATGCAATTTCTTATATTTTTTTTTACCTAAATGTAATTGTATATGAGGACTAGGACTTCACAGGGGAAATGTTTGCTTGTTGAAATAGTGTAAATGGATTTTTCTATCAGATAACATTTTTGAGTAATGAACACAAATGTAAACTATATCTTTAAAATTTTCTCAGTGCATCAAACCTGCCCTTTTAAAAATGATAATTGTTGTGTGAGATAAAATTCATATAAATTTGGCCTTTCCACTACTCTTTGCCAAATTTAGTCAGGAATTCTAGATAACAAACTGATCTTTGGGGTCTTCTGACACAATATAACAGTGGCACTGTAAATAACAATCAACATCAACAGGTGTATTGTTAATTATGGCCACAGTGACCTAGTCAGACCTACCCAGTAGGGCTGTTCAGCCTA
>VYZP01046858.1:0-23466 GCA_013400635.1 Hypocryptadius cinnamomeus | reverse complement strand
AACACCTTCTTCTCTGCTTTTTCCACTGTGTCTATGCCAGCTGTGTCCCTAAACTGCCATTTGCTCTTTGTCCTGCTCCTGTGCCCTTCTCAGTATCTCAGCATCTTCCCTACTCAGATTGCTGCTCCCTGTCCCAGCCAAGAAGTTCTGTAAGAAGTTTTCAACACCAGGCGTCATTCTTGCCTCCGTTTGATCCAGATGGTTTCAGGCCAACATCATTCTCTTTGCTTAAATGAAGATTTAACTGCAGCACACACACATATTTTCATGTTTTTTTCATGGTCATGTATGTATAAAACATCACCCATTCTCCTTTCCTACAAGAAAGGCTCATTGAGGGTGGGCACCTCCCTTAGGAAAACTTCTCACAGTGACCACAAGAAAGAAACTTTTCTTTGGATCTTCATAAATGTGCTGTTAAAAAATAGTCTTCCAAAGCTTTAAGGTAGTAGAATATATGTTACTATTTCAAAAGGAAATAGAATAAGGACAGAAACAGAAACAGTAGTTACAGAATCATAGTAAGCACAATTGGGAGGACTCTTGAGGGATTATCTCATCCTTAGTAATTCTTGCAACAAATACGTGTCCAAGACTGCTCCTGTCTCTTTTGGCAGTCCATTTCCCAGTCCCTTCTATTCCCATTAGAACATATACAGCTAAAATTTCTCATGCTTGGATTGAAGCCCATTAACTTTTATCATCCCTGTTTTGCACAGGGAGCAAAATATTTGGATGTATAACAGCCATTTATTTAGTTTCAGATTATTATCATGTGCCCTATGAGTCCTCTTTGGGCCATAGAACACAGGATCCTCTGGTCTTTCTTTACTGGTCATATTTGACCATATTAAATTCTCCACACTCTTTTAAATTACTTATATCTTTCCTAAGGGCAATACCCAAGCCTGAGACAGACTTCAGCTGAGCTTTACCAGAGCTGCATTGAGCAGAGAGATTAATACTCCATTATAGCCCAAATATCCTGTTGTTGCCATGGGCAACAGCAAAAAGGAATAACCAGTGGCTGAGCCCCCTCCCATTAGTGCAAAGGGTATTTGCCATCTAAGCAGAATTGAAAGAGATAAGGAAGGTTGTGGAAAGTGGATACAAGAAACCAAAAGCACCAACTGAGTCCAGATAAATGAGCAACTGAGGTAAGTGAAAGCAATACCACATGCAAATGAAGTATTTCATTTGAAGAACTGGAAAACTGCAAAGTGTCTGTGCAAATAAAAGGTGAACGTTTTTCAGGTTGCTTAGCTTAGAGGCTGCAGTTGTGCACAGATCCTTCTCCAGGTTGCCAGGGCTCCTGGCAGTGTGGCCAACAACTTTGTGCTGCCCATTCACATCTGTGTCCATAACATCTGAGGGGGGGCAGCTGCCCTAGGGACAGCTGCCCGACTGCCCATATTTTTCACCTTTCACTATTCCCACCTGTACACTGCTTTGAATACTGTTTCCCTCACAACAACACTGATTTTTTTGGTTTTTAACTGATGTTTATCTTGTAGTCTAGTGAGCTTCAATTTCCTTTCTGAAGGTTTGCTGCCTCAAAACTTTCCCTCATTTTTTATTAGTGATGATAATTACTTACCCTGCCTTTGCTCATTCTGACTGCCATCCTAATCAGTTTATTTGTCAAAGACATTTTGATTTCCAAACCCACCCTCCAGTGTACTCACTGTCCTTTCCATCTTCATTTCAGTGCAGATTAAATAAGCTTCTGACTGTCTATGCAATTTACTAATTTTCTTTCTTTAGTGTCAGAGTTTGGAACTTCAAAACAGTGTTTCAGACCAGCTTTATTCCTTGTTGCTTTAGGTCTTGTTTTGTTTCCCCTAGAAGCTAAGGCTAAGACAGCTTTTTAACAGCAACATTTAAATTTTTGCTCCTGCTGAATTTTTACAATAGATTAAATCTCTTAACAACTTCTGATAATTCTAATCCAAATGGCTAGATATTTTTTATCTAAAAAATCTATCTATAAAAGGAGTGCAGGTCCCAAATAATGCAGATACCTTTTAAAATTCTGCTGTTAAAGAACCACTCCTCAGCTGGGAGGAGTGTGAACATTAGGCCACATGAAGTTTCTTTACCTCCATTTTTGAATCCTATCTCAGGTGTTCCTAATTAAGCATGGCATTGGGATACATCCTATGCTGTAAAATAAATAGTGGAATTTGAAGTGGGTGTTAAAACAGGGGTCTTAAAAACTTAATTCTCTTTTGGAATTTGACAGGACGGAAATGTGTCGTGTTCAACACATGTGACTATAAGAAATAGCTGATCTCATTACCTGACTTCATTTACCAGCACTTTTAGAACAAGAAAAACTCTCTAGTCCTCTCTAGACCAGTTGGTCAGCTCATCTCCCTACCTTTTCAGAAAATGCTGTATTTAGACACATTTAGACACCTGTATTTAGGTAAAATATTCCTATAGACACAGTATTAGGAGTGGTTTTGTTGCATTGACTAGGCATAAGTATTAATGTGGCAAAGAGCCTCTGTAACCCACTGCTGACTCACAGAGAGTTACAAGTTCTCAACACCTTTAAAGATTGGGCACACTAAAGGACATTTCCTTTACTAGTTCAATCTTGAAAAAGTAGTGATAAGCTTAGAAAGAGCAGTAGCAAAATATTTCCTGCTGGTCAGATCCATGCAATGAAAGTTACGAGTCCACAGGCAAAACCAATTTACATCATCTCTGTTCAACTTTTTCAGAACACTTCCTTTCTAAAAATGTAACACTTGATTTTCTCAAACTGACATTACTTTTCATTTCTCCATTCTCTTGTAAAATGCTGTTGAGTTGCATTACCTTCCACTGGATTTTGAAAATTCAAAGTGATTTTCGTTATAGAAGCCTCTTTCTTTATAGTTTTCATTTAATAGGCTCACTAGATTCAGAAAGATGTACTTTTTTCGAAAAATCTAATTCACTTCTGTTTTCTTCACTTTGCTTGCATAGACTAAAGCTCAGTTATTTCCAACCAGTCTAACTAGGCTACCTTTTTCGACTTGATTAAGAAATTAATTTGAAGGATTGTTGTTTCTGCCTTTAAAGTGCTGTGAGGGATCTTACCATGTCAAACTTTCTCTATTATGCCTGAGTGTTCTACTAAAAACCTCTTAAAATTTCATAAACAATCAGATAGTACAGTAAATGCCGGTGTTGTTCTAAGTACACTGTGGTCATGATAGTGCTCTTCCATTCAAAATGAGAGAAAAGGAAAAGGATTTTTGGAAAAAAATAATCTTTGGGCTAAGTTGCATTCATTTGCATCTGACTTAGGAAGTGAATAACAAATTCCCTCTACTGAGCTGATTCTCCTCTAACCTGGAAAATAGCTTCGAATCCATAAGTGAGTGTGACATGCTGTAGTGTGGCATTGCTGCAATGTCATTCATTGCAAACATGCTGCAGGCATCTCCTTTTTACCTGCTCCTTTGTTCCTTATTTTTATTCTAGATAATAAGCAGAGGGGAAATATTCAAAGCTATTTTTGTCTCCTCGACATGCATGGATTGAGTATGCTCTAAAAACACTAAAGCAACAACAGAAGAGAGCTAGGTTCCTTTTTCCAAGTAACAAAGGAGTGGCTCAAGCAGAAATAATTCAAACAATATAAGAAAGATTCGATTAATTTTTTTCTAGCATTTTTTTTCATTGTTACCCTCATTATAAGTGGAAAAGATCCATGAGAAAAGCAAATTATTAGCAGCGTCCCCAGTACTGATCAAGGATGATTATATTGCCAAATAAATCCAAAAATTATTTGAAAAAGAGGCTAAATACAATGTCAAGGAATTTTGTCAATTATAGTAAATTTCAGGAGTCTCATCTAGAGATGGGTGACTGGGTAATAAAATGTTACATGAAATTCAGTGCCAGTCTCATGGGAAAAAACAAATATAATTATAAAATATAATTATAAACACCAAGTGATGAGTAGAGCATAAACTGAAAAATACCAAAATATCCCTCTATTAACTCCATTACTCCTGCATTTTGTACACAGAAAAAGTTTAGTAGAAGAACAGAAAGTGGAGGACTCAGTGACAGTGATGATCAAAAGTGTACAACCATTTTAGGTTTCTGGCATCAGGTTAATCCGAGTAGATTTGGACTCTGCAGTCTGGAAGAGAAAGCAAGGGAAAGCTGAAGAGTAGACAGTTGATTACTTTTCCTCTTAGCTCAAGCATGGGGGGCAGCAAGCTTATGAAGCATATCAGGCAGCAAGCTTAAAACAAGTGAAAGGGACATAGCACACAGCTAAGCCGGGGAATTAATCATCCTCAAATATCGAGTAGTCAGAGTGGGAGTGGGATTAGAAAAACTGGCAGCTGACAAATTCAGGGGTTGCTATTGAACACAACAGACACTATTCAACCTCTAGTTCAGGAAGTTCCTTAATCACAGATTGCCAGGTACTCCTTACTTCAACGCTACATACTTTTGGTAATATTATATCATTTCCTAAGGTTCTGTCTGAGATGGGTTACTGGATGGTCTTTGTTTTGACCCAGTTGTGACTATGACCCGGTATTTTTGTGCAGTATGCATTAAAATATGCTGGGTCTAGGGCCAGAACTTGCATACGACCAACCCTCATGATATCAGTGAGATACAAGTGATTTCTGGCACAAGGACATCCTTGGGAACAAAAAGGAGCATTCCCTGCATTCCTGTGAGTTTGTGGACTCAAGCCATCAATGGCACAACACTAACCAATTTTAAGGATCACCATTTATTAAAGTAAAAAGCAGGAAGCTGAAGTCTGGTGTGACTGTGACTGAGATTTCCAATTAATTTTGCACAGACAATGTGCAGACACCAGATGCTGTTACCCAGCCAGGATCAAGCTCTGAGCAGAGCTCCTGTGGTCAGCCCTCATAACCATCAGCAAATTCCCTGATTCAGCCAATGCTTTTGTTTTCATATTTTTGCAGTGGTAGCAAGCCTGACTCTTAATTTTGGATGCAAGTAGTGCCATTCTCAGCATTAGGAAATGTATGCCACCAATTACGTAAGAAAATAAAGGGGAACGTGTCAAAGGCAAAGGTTCAAATTACAATACTATTGAAAAATGGGAAGAAAAAAGAGAACTCTTCCCATTAAAAGATAAAAGTAAAGAGGAGGCTTATTTTTATAAAGAAATACATGTGTCTTGAGGCTACATCATGTTACAGAGCTCTGCAGAAGAAGGTCACCACACTTCTTACCAATCTGTTACTTCTCGTGCTGCTCACAGCAATCTCTGGCACATGTGGATCAACAATATTAATAGGCTACAGATCATGAATCATATCATACTCTAATCTCTTCACAACTTTTACTCATGTGTTTCATCCTATGTTTTAATTTTTTTGTTTAAATTAATTTTTTTCCTTTACCAAAAAACCCCGAAATTGTAAGCAATGTAAGCAGGTAGAGGAACAGAAAGATTAAGAGGTCATGATTAGGGAAAGACGAACAAGTAATGTAGAAAGATTATGCAGATAAATATCTTTATGAACAGTTCTTGATGCTTATGGCAGAGTTTTTTAAGTGGAATAACTGAGTGCCTTGTGTAATCTACCCTGATAAGAAATTATGATGAGGAATTTCATGAAGAAAAGGTGATATATTGGACATCTGCCAGGTTTCTTCCTCATGGCCCAGTCTTTCCTCCTTTGCTTGAAAGAGTCAGAAGAGCAGCTGTCCAAGTGTATTTTATAGGTTATGCAAACATAGTTTATTAGACAGTAAATTGCTTCAAAAGTCAACTTTTGCAATGATTCATATTTCTCTGCAGAAAACACTAATCTATCAACATCCTCAAACACAGTTGTTGCTCTAAAAAGAAAAAGTCCAAAGCTGAAAGAAATGTTTGGTTTCTGTCAAAACAGAATGTTCTGTAGTTTGGGGGTTTTATGTTTTTTTGGTTTGGGGTTTCTTTAAGTATTTGTATAAAAACGAGGTCTTAGTAGGAAATTAAAAACCTGGACTTCATTCCATTGAGATGAAACTAAATTTTTAGATGTTGGAATTCTCACAGAACAAAAATTACGTTTACAATTAGCATTTGAAAAAGGCTTCTTCATTTTCATTTGAAAGTTTTCCAGCTTGTTTATCTAAGGGTTGGAGGAATTAAGTTCCTCTGTCACTAAACCCTGACAATGAATTAGTATTTTCAATTAGTTAAAAATATACTTAGAAGTCATCCTTTTGGTCACCTCTAGCCTTCAGATTTTCTCAAGCAGTCACCCTTGATATTTTTTCCAGGAAATAGTTCTAGGAAATCAGGTTGATTATTAATATTTTGGCTGGTCAGCATTCCCCCTCAGGATATTCTATTGACCTACTGAGCTTTCTTGCCAGTTTAACCTCAAAGCAGGAAAAACCTTTTGTTGGTAGAAAAATTCTTTCAGTGTGACCTAGTTGCTAGTTACAGCAAGATTCATCTGATACAACTGTTCGTTTAAAAGCTTTTTTACTGGTGTTACTCTTCAGTAGCTTGGGGTTATTTTTCCTTCCTTCATGTACACAGTTGTGGGGTAAATGAATTCAGCTGTCTTCAAGTAACAAATCGATAAAATATATTTGAATACACCCTCTTTCTAGTTAGAGTAGTTTTTCCTCTTCGTTGAATACAATGATTTCATATATTAATTACTCCATTAATCACACCCCAGACTGATGCACATCATGAGATAAGGTAGCTGCAGACAATCCTTTAATTGTTCCTCTAATTCCAGCACTGTTTGCAACCCTAACACATAGCATGTATGTCACTTTTATTCATCCTGTAATTGGATACCAACCTCACAGGAGCACGGCCAAGGAGCCCTCACACCCTGCTGGGGCAGCACAGCCTTCCATCAGAAGGGAGACCTCTGGCAGTGCCACAGCCTCACACTGCTGCCACAACTGCTCCTCGCTGTCACTGACAGTAATGGGGTAACCTCCCGTTCCACAAACCATGTCTGTTCACAGAAAAAACGTTTTGTTTGACTTGACAGCAGCTTTTCGCAGAGAATGAGATTGCTTTTGCAAGGGAGGCAATAACTTGCATGCAAACAAAACTGGCAGGCTCATTTTTTTTTCCCCCATGAAGCACCAGTTTATGCCAATAATACAAAAAATTTGAAGGCATCCACAAAGTGTCAACTTGCAACGAAGCTGGTTTTAGTATTTCATGCCAGTTGGGTTTTTTTTTTCCCCAGAGGAATTAATCCAGTGATGCTGTAGGAACTCACTAATTTGCATTACACTGCACAATACAACATAAAGAGGGCAGGAAGGTCTTGGTGTAAGCAGAGAGAAAATGTGAACATTTATGGTTGGGGCCAACATTTAGACATTATTTCCTCTCACACAAGTAATGGACAATTACAGCTATTACAAGAATGAGAAGATATGAAAGATGTGGTAAATTACAATAGGATGAAATATTTTAAATTCCATACAGTAAGAAAATATGATATGACACAGAATTTCGTTTTCTGCTGCTAGGCTTGCATCCCTCAAGAGGTCAATGGGAATGGTCCAGTGCACCACCCTTTAGCAATGGTGGAAATCCATCCACAATTTTTTAAGGAAAGGGGCTCTAGAATGAAGCCTTCAGTCCTGTGCCCTGGTGCAATATCTACAGTAAAGAAAATTCAAATCCATTAAACAATAGCTGTGCTTTCTTTGCCATTCAGTTTTCCTTGTAACCTTCTTTACCTTGCCTCAATTTACTTCCCTACTTCTTCATTTTCTTTACTTCCTTTGTCTAGAAAGCCAGCTGGGGAGTATATATGACACAATTTTACATATAAATATAACATGTAGGGATAGCAAAAAATTTAAGGATTCATCTTTTGCTGCACTTATAATTTAAAACTGCATGTGGTTATTCTCAGATGCAATAGTGGAATGCTGTATTTTCATGCAGAGCAAGTTATGAAAATGAGCTTTTTATTAACACTGCAAATTATGTTAGGGTCAAATAAAATTATATGAGTCAACCAGACAAATAAAACTAATTGCATTGTGAGAAGTTTCAGAAAAAGTCCTCCTTTTTTCTGGGTCCAGCACAAGAGTTACCAATATTATATCATCAGAAAAATTTGTTTGCTGATCACAAGCCTGAGGGAACTACACTGTTACCTTGCAACTAGTGACAGTAGCTTTTTTTAATAAATCAACTCCTTGATGAGTGTGAAATGCGTAACTGGTCTGTGGGATTCACAGCTTCCTTGCTGTTCTAGGGCTGTTTCTGACCACGTCAGAATGAAGTCTGGTTTTTTTGCCATTGCACACATTGCACACAGCCTATTCTTCGCCTCTGAAGACACAAAATTACTGCACGTCTCTCTTCATAATTAACAACTCCCATCAAGACGAATATGTCACATTACATTGCCTCATGTTGCAAACAGTCTCAAACCAGAGGAGACCTCTATGTGACTGAGGTTTCTACACAGCCCAGCTTTTACTGTGAAGTCCAAAGGTCCAAGACAGGAAAAAACTATGGTATATCTTTTACACGATTTCCTGCATTAACCAGAGCAAAAATTTAAATGTGGTGCCACAAGGCATCCTTGAAGATCCTAAGTTCTCAATACAGCTTCCAATTTGTTCTAAAAACACACAGTTTGAAGATGTTGCTTGGCATGTATGAGAAATAGCTATGAGTTTCTGATAATAGAAGTTTATAAAAGGCAAATTTTTGGGCAACCAACACTTCCAGTGAGTCATGAACTCCAATTAAGTCCTAGAAACGAAATGGTTTATTATCTGAAATGAACTCTCAAACGGCATCTAGTGCCTAAATGCTGGGAGACTGGAACAACCCATCAACAAGTCTGACTCACTGAATTGGTTTCCTAGAACTGTATTTACAGAGGATGGAATTCCTAAAGTCAGTCCTGATGACATACATTAAAACCAACCCTTCTCCTGGAGCAACATAAATCTGGGGCAAATCCACTGAAATTAACTGAGCTGTGGTATACATAAAATCAGAGGGAGATTCCAGATGTCAGTTTTTGACAAAGCAAAAGAAAACTCACCATTTTCAAGGTTTATACTTAAAGAGATGTAGTGAGAAAATATAGAAACACCACTATCTTTTTTGAATTGACCATTGAATTTTGAAAAACCTTTTTTGAATTGACCATTGCACCTGATCCAGTGGGAGCTGAGAAAGCCACATAAACTCATGCAGAGCTTAATGGAGGTAGCAGCAAAATATAAAAGAAACGGGATCAGTTTCAGGGCATGAGGAGCACTCGGGATGTGGTGCACAGGAAAAGCAGCTCCTCACATGGCCGGGTCTGGCAGAATTTCAAATCCATGTAAAGCTAGGTGAAACTGCATTTTTTCAGGAAATTTCAAATATTTTCCTGTGTAAATACAGGCAGGTTGGACTGCAGATGGTATTTTCTTTGTACATCCTCTTGCTACACAGCAAAAACACTTGCATATAACATGGCAATTTTTCAACACCACAATACTCATATATTATGGGGCTCTTAAAATGTTAAAGGAAAGATCTTGAATATACCACATAACTATGGTGGTTGGACAGGATCTTTTTTTTTGGGTGGTTTTGTGGTCCTTGGAGAAGTCCTTCAGAGAGGTGAATTTTGCTCTGCAATGTGAACACCCATCTAGCTCCAATATCAGAGACAACACCTTCAGGAGGAAAAGTTCAAAGTGTCCCAAGAAAGTGGGAACATCTTGTTTAAAGACAGTATGCAGGCAAAAGCAGTTATATTAAATTCCAATTTAACAAGATAAAACATTAGGAATTACGATTACTGCATATTGGTTACAGAAAGCTGCTACAGGAAAAAATGTATGATAAAAATGTTAAAGCTGGACAGTTTATAGAAAAAGATTCTGAATTTATTTGTGACAAGCAAAAAATAAAGGTCAGAAAAACTATACTCGTGCTAATTGGAGTGGAAAATAATTGCTCATGAGGCAATCATCTCTCCCTTTTAGCTGGTTTACTATTTCTTGTTCTTTACCTCTTCTGACCTAGTTTATCTCACAATGCCATTTTTCAACAATGATTGTCTCTATTGTCTCAACCCTTTCAAAAATAGCCAATTTTTTCTTGACAGCTTGACTTCCAATGATGCTTTTTCTGACCTTTTTTTTGTATTCCCTGGGTGTATTTATTAACCTTACTTTGATTTGTTGTGAGCATGCTGACACAGCACTAATTTTGGTTTCAGCTTGTTAGCTGTAAGCAGGAGTTACCCCTGAGTCCTTTTAATGTCACCAAGAAAATCTAATTCTCCTGCCTCTGCATCCTGAGTCCTTAAACCTCTGGATAATGTAGCAACCTGTGAAGCACATGCATTCCTACAAGCCAAGCTAAAGAAAAATATGATCAGTAATTAGGTGTCATGATTTATACATCTGTTTCTTCTAGATCCTACTTGCTTCAAAAGTATTAATGTTTGATTAATGTGGTCTTCCTTTTGAAATCTCAGCTGAAAATACTGAGTCCTGGGTGAACAGATGGTGAATTAAATTGAATGATAAGAGGGAAGAAGCTAAAGCACTTTGAACAAGAAATAGGCAGGCGCAGAATGGAAACGGTACTTTCATTCCTTAAAGGGGAAATATACAATATGCCTTGCTGACTAGGCAGGGCCCTCCTAAATATTCAGTTTTTTTTATTTGTGGTTGTCTATTTATTTAATTCCAAATATATTTTTTTAGCACAGTGTGTAACATCGAAAAACACCAAAACACCAGTTTCACCAGAAAAACACTGAAATACTCTTCCATCCTGGAAAATGCTGGTTTTGTGGGGGTATACTGCACTGCCAAGATACCCCATGGATTCCAGATCACCAGAGACAAAGGGACCAACTGGAAAGTCACAGGAGAGGATATCTCTGTCCTTTTAGTGTGAGAGGAAGGATGGTTTCCTCTCAGCATGAAGAATTCTGTGGCAGAGTACAGGAGAGAGTTCCTGAAGAGGCTGCATCACTCTCCGCCACTGTAAGGTTGCAGGTGAAAAGACAGTGCAGCTCCTGAAAGTCTTCTTCTTCTGCTGAGCTTCTGTTGCTCGTGTCACTGACATCTGGAGCTTCTGAGCTTATTGTAAGACTATCCCACTCTGGTTTATAGCATCCCATATCTCCAGTGCAATATGCTTTACTGAATCGCCAATAAATCCAGCAGCAGATGTGTGTGTGCATCTCATCTGTGAAGCTATGCCTGGCTCAGACAGCCTTTCAATATTGTGTTTTCTACTGCCAGTCCACTCAAAGAGACTTTGTTCTATCCTTTTGGCTGCTAACCCTTCTTCTACAAATCCCATTGCTTAAAATAAAACCTTTGAATGGGGTGTTTAAACACGTAAAAAACAAGCAGATGTATAGAACATTTTTTAATTCCTCCCTGTATCTTTCTAGGCTGGTTCTTAGAAGATTAGAGAAAACTGTTAAGCACACACAAATGTGTTCGCTTTTTTCCACACATATGCACTTTCAAAGTGGAACTTCTGTGGAGGAGTTTCCAAGAATTGTATCAAATATAATAAGAGCACCACAACACAACTGGCTGGTAAACTAACACCCAGGAAACTGCTAAACTCCAGAGGTTAACCTGAGTGGGGGGAAAAAATGTGGAGTTTATTCGAGAGATTGAAATATCCACACCAAATGCTTTATAGGATCTGTTTTGATCCAGACACTCACCCCCACAATACGTGAAGCAAAATATTACTCAACCATGATCCTTGAATTACTAGCATCATATTGTAGGTCAAAATTTTACTTGTGTTTAATCTGTCCATTGTTTTCCTTTGAATCTTTTTTACTAGTTTGGAGGGCAGCTGGCCACTAAGTCCTGGCATTTGGTGGGATTGAGAGTATATGAATATAGTCCTCTACACAAAAATAACGTGGTGCAGATTCTCATCAGACCTGTGTAAGTCATCCCTGTACCTCGCACTTTCTACAGTTTTAATCAGCCTTGGGAGAAATAGGTTGGGTGAGCACAGCAAAGCAGATTAAGATATCTCAGAGTTTAGTGTCTTAGCTGTGGATTTCAGGGGTACTGAGTTTCAGAACTGAAGCAGTTCACTGTGTAGTTTTCAAATCTTTCTACATGCCTACTTCACCAGTGTTACCCAAAATGAGGAAAAAAGGCCTGTGTCCTTGGATCAGTTGCAGAAAGAAGAAGAAATTCATTATTAGTGCCAGCTAAAGCTAGCTCCTACTGCATCTTCTCTGACATTTAGAGGCTGGATGTTCTGGAAATGAAGGAAATAAGAATGTGTTTGTGTGCTTCTGTCTCTGTGTGTGTGTGTGTACTCTCCAGTTCACTGGAGAGAACTGAAGGTCAAATCAGAAAATGGTTGAAGATTAAAGGTGAAGAAGACCACTTGCAAATATACAGCATTTAAAATATGATCTTGTCTTCTGTACCAGCTGGAGAAGATGTGGAGAGAGACAGTCAGGAACAAAAGGAACTGTTACAAATATTGTCCATTTCCACTGGTGCAACCTACATGGATGTGCAACAGAAGCAGTTGCTTAAGCTATTTTTAAGTTTCATTATACTTGCTGAAGATGAAGTTACTTGCTTTAAGATCATGTTACTGGCCATGCTGGAACACAGTGTCGTTCCAGCTGCTGACAATACATGGTAACCGGGATTTAAAAGTGATGAATGTTCCCTAATTCTAATGAAATGTATTGCTAATTTAGCATGCAACATGTATTCGTTTTACTGTTCTTTTCCCTAAACAATTAAATACAATGTACAAAACATAAAAATGCATAAATATCACAGGGCCCAGTGCTTCACATTTGATTGACTACAGGAATTAATGAGATGAGAAATGAGCTGAAAAGCACAAATGCAACTTTATAATTTAGTTATGATTTAAACAGTACTGCTTAATACTCTTCTTGTTGAATGCACAGTGATCCATTTTATAAGAAGGCATCCATAATGCTCCTGCAAGCACTGGGAGATGGCTAAGTGTCTTCAGTATCCTCTCTGAATTTATTTTTCTTGGCAAAAAAAAAAAAAATACTCCAAACCCTATATGCATTTAAATTTTTCAGATTTTTGGATAGAACTCTGAGTACCTCTGCCTCACCTAATCATCCAGTTCCCTAGGTGGGGCCAGGTTTCACCCTGTGGGTGGGCATCACCGCAGCCAGGTCCCTGCAGGGGCTGAGCTGCTTGGCATGCCTGAATCCCAGCACCATCTGTATACAGAGTCAGAGGAGAGGCAGGGAAAGTCACCTTTTGTATAACAGACTAATTGCTAAAGGAGCTGTGCAGGAAGCAGGAGGTTTGGCTTTGTAACCCTCCAGAGCACAAAGGGAGTCAAAATGCCTCTGTGGTTTTTTGGAGGGATTTTTTTTTTTTTTTTTTTTTTTTTTTTTTTTTTTTTTTTTTTTTTTTTTGTTTTTTTTTTTTTTTTTNTTTGTTTTGTTTGTTTGGTTTGGTATGGTTTGATTTCGGTTTGGTTCGGTTCAGTTCGGTTCAGTTTGGTTTTTTACTTGGTTGGTTGGTTTGGGATTTTTTTTGTTTTTCTTTTCTGTTTGCTTGTTCATTTTATAGAAATTCTGATGCCACCTGATGCAGGTGAAATTTCCTCCAACACCCATCTCCCTTTCCTTTTGGCTCACCTGCCAAATGGTCTCACCCATGCCCTTTTATCTCCTCTGGCACTTGCCAGACCCTTCAGATGCAACACAGCAACAGCAAAAGATGAAAGAGCCAACCACCCTCCTTTTGCTATGTTGGTTTCTGACACATCAGTGAATTAAATCAGCTGATGGAGGTCTAGTTAGTGTAGGGGCCAGAATGAAAGGTGTGGCACTCAGCAGCAGAACCCTGCTTCTGGTGTAGCCAACAAGCTACCTGTGACAATAGCAGCTGTTTATGGTAATGCAGTGATATTTCTGATGGGTTTTTTATTTCCCATTTCTGCTTCCAAAATAGGAATATCAATAGAATGGAATATCCATGCATCTAATCACTGGGGCAGTCTCAGAATAACACTCCATATATATTGTACCTTTAATCTGAAGAATTGCTTGAATGACCTTTTTTTCATAATAGTCATTATCAGTTTTCACTTTCCAAAAAAAATTTAAATGCAAAATGAAAGACTACATGCAAACATGCTGTTTCAAATCTGATTAATTTAGTATGTTTTTTAATAAATGCTTCCTGTCCTCATTACAACTTTGCAATTAAAACTGAAGGAAAGCAATCATTTTATACTGACATTGTGCTGATGATAGGGCCATCTCCACCATCTACATGTTTAACTCATTCATTATTACATTATTTAATTAGGAAAAAAGAAATGAAGTAAAGCCTCCTTCTCCCTAGGTGGTCAATTAGACTTTCCTATTCTTATTTCTTTCCTCTCCTCATTATTAAGATCAAAATGAAAGTACCTGGTTTAGTTGATATTTCCATCTGAAAGCAGGGATCTATGTTACAACAGACTATTGAGATAAAATGCAAAATTTTGATTGAGAAATAAAACCAAAACACTGTAGTAACTATTTGATTTAAAAAATGCATTTCAAGGAACATATTTTTATACTTATTTAAGTACTGATGAATTAATGGTTAGGCAGCAAGAGGACTGAACGTTGCAGTAAAGAATCTCAATTATTGTTCTCCTTTTCTAATTATTCAGGAGAATGGTTACCTGATCTAATAGAGTAATGGAACTGGGTTGGAAAGGACCTTAAAGCTCGTCTAGTTTCCTGATGGAAACCCCCTGCCATGGAAGGACATATATTTCACTTATGCATATATTTCACTATGCAGATTGCTGAGAGCCCCATCCAACCTGGCCTTGAACTCTGCAGGGATGGGGCATCCACAACTGCTGTGGGCAACCTGGTCCTCACCACCCTCAGAGAAAAGAATTTCTTCCTAGTATCCAATCACCTCCCTGTCCTCCATGAGCCTTAGCAGAGTTTCTAGGAGGATCTGTCCACGATCTTCCCAGGCACAGAGGCTGACAGTTCAGAGTTCCCAGGGTCCTCCTTTCTACCCTTTTCAAGTTGGGTGCAATGTTTTCCCTTTTCAGTCACCTGGGATTTCATTTGCTTGCCATGACTTTTCAAATATCATGGAGAGTGTGTTGGCAGCTACATCAGCCAATTCCCTTGGGACTCTGGGATGAATCCTGTTGGGTCCCATACAGTTAAATGCTTTCAGGTTCCCCCATTCCCCATCCTTCTGTCCATCCACTTGAGAGGTGTGGGAGTAGAGATTTCCAGTGAAGACGGAGGCCAAAAAGCCTTCTTAGCCTTTTTTTTAATCTGTTGTCACTGATTGACCAGTATTGATGGGTACACCTTCTTTGACTTGGGTGCACAGTTTATTTCATTTATAGAATCATAGAATATCCAGGGTTGAAGAGACCAGGATCATCAAGTCCATCTTCTGGTCCTGGACAGTCCCAAGAATCACACCATGGGTCCGAGAGCATTGTCTAAACACTTCTTGAACTCAGGTGCTGTGACCACTTCCCTAGGGAGCCTGTTCCAATGCCCAAACACCCTCCAGGTGAAAAACATTTTTCTGATAGCCAATATAAAAAATCTCCCCAACACAACTTCCAGACATTCCTTCAGGTCCAATCACTGGTCATAACAAAGAAGACATCAGTGTCTGACCCTCCTCTTCCCCTCACAAGGAAGTTTCAGACTCCAGTGAGATCTCCCTTCAAGTCTCCTTTTCTCCAGGCTAAACAGACCAAGTGCCTTCAGCCACTCCTCACAAGGCTTCTCTTCAAGGCCCTTCACCATCTTTGTGGCCTCCTTTGGACATCCTCGAATAGCTGAATGTCTTTCTTATACTGTAGTGCCCCAAACTGCCCCTAGGAGTCAAGGTGAAGCCACCCCATCCCAGAGCAGAGTGGGACAATGCCCTTCCTTGCCCAGCTGGGGATGCTGGGCCTGCTGCCCCCAGGACAGGGATGTCCCTCCTGGCTGCCAGGGCACTGCTGGCTCACGTTCAACTTGCCATGGACCAGGACCTCCAGGTCCCTCTCTGTGGTGCTGCTCTCCAGCCTCTCATTCCCCAGTCTTCCCGTACATCCAGGGTTGCCCCATCCCAGGTGCAGAGTCCGGTGTGTTTCCTTGTTGAGCTGCACACGGTTGGTGATTGCCCAGCCCTTTGATTCATCGAGGTCTCTGCAGGGCCTCCCTGCCTTTGAGGGATTCAGCAGCTCTTCCCTGTCTTGTATCATCTGCAGATTTGCTGAGTGTCTCTTCCAGTCCTGCGTGCAGGTTGTTTATGAAGATGTTGAAGAGCACAGGGCCGAGGATGGAGCCCTGCGGAACCCTGAAAGTGACAGGTCACCAGTTTGATGTCACCCCAGTCACTGTAACCCTTTGTGCCTGACTGGTGAGCTGGTTGCTCACTCATCACATGATGTGTTTATCCAGCTGTGGACTGCACATTTTGTCCAGAAGGATCCTGTGAGAGACAGGATCCTAAACTTTACTGAAATCCGCAATACTACATCAGTTCACATATCCTGTAGGTGGCTTACCTTGTCGCAGAAGGAATTAGGTTTGGCAAGCAAGACTTTCCCCTCAGAAAGCCGTGCTGGCTGTGACCAATGGTTACATTGTCCTCTAGGTATTTTTCACTACCTCTCAGAATAATATTCTCCATAATTTTACCAGGCACTGAAGTGAGACTGACAGGCCTGTAGTCTCCAGGTCATTCTTCTTGCCCTTGCTGAAAAGTGGGGCATTGTTTTCCAGCTTCCAGGCAACAGAAACCTCTCAAGATTCCCAAGACTATTCAAAAATCAAGAGGCCTCACAGTGACATCAGCCAGCTTTTTTTGAGTATCCTCAGATTAATCCCATCAGGCCCCATAAATTTAGAGGGATTTGTTACACTTTAAACTCACATTCTATGAAGATTAATGAAAAAGCTGATTGGAAAGGTAGTTAATAATTAACGAGCTTGATCTCTATCTAGCGCATATATAATTAAGAAAGGTATGATTATTCTTTTCTCGTTAGCAATTCAATAATTATCTTGTGCCTAATACATCCATACAGACTTCAGCATCTAGCATCCACATAAAAAATTGTCTTCAAGATATGGTGAGAGGTTGCCTGGCAACAGCTCTTTTATTTTATTTTGAATGGCATTTTTGGGGCAGAGAGTGAGGAAGGGAAGAGTTGGAAAAAAAGTTCGACTCGAGAGGCCTGCTCTGATCTAGATTCCTGTGTTTCTGCAGGAGTGTGATTCTGCTCAGTGTGGATGTGGGCCCACCGGGGACTGTGCCTGGCAGCTCTTTGCCTTAGTGTCTGACTCAAGCTGTGTAGCTCCTTCTTCCACCCAGACAAACCAGCCTCGTTAAGAGACACAAATAAACTGAGATTTTTTTTATGTCAGTCACATGAGGAAGTTCTGTGATGTCTGGCTCTGGAGAGGAGGTTTTCTCTTTGGAATACACAACAGGGTAGTCTACTAAAAAAAATGATCTTGCAGACCTGGGTTTAGTTTCCTTTCTGTTGATTGCACAGCTGTCCTACTCAGTCCTCCCAGGGCTGCTACAATTTTCAGGTCTGCTCACATGGAGTGTGAGTGTTGGGACTATAAGCAGTAAATAAACATTCTAAGTCTCCTTTCTCAGAATACCTGGGACCTGTGTCCCCATGACACACTTCAGTGTATATAGGATAGTTCAGTAGTTTTTTATGCTGTCTTCTGACTCAGTCATAAAGTGTTATAAAATACTATATATTTAAATAAAATAAAAATGGGTCAAAGGAAAAGAAAAGATTAAAAGACTGGAAAAACAAAATACACCATCAAAGCAGTACACTGAGAAGGCAAGATGTGAGCTTAAAGGTATGCTAATATGCCAACAGTACAACCAAAAAACTGAAAAAGAAATCTAAAAAGGAAAGAATAAGAAGCAAAAACCAAAACAAAACCCACAAAACCCCCCCCCCCCCAAAAACTCCATAGAACTTAATATCAGATCTTTTATACTTCTGTAATATTTCTGGACTACCTACAAATCCTATGCATGTTTCTGCAAAAGCTGTAGTAGCCTTGAAAAAAAAATTATTTGACTAATCATAAAACTCTCATTGGGAAAAGCAAATGAAATGTTGCAAAATCCTTGGATATTTTAACAGCAGCTAATCAAGATTATGTGGTCCTGACTCTGCTCCTTATGAAGCCACCTTGTAAGGACTGTGATTTTCCTCTATACAGTGGTGTCATTCTTTTCCATCTATTCCCTCCTGGTAGAAAAGTAATGAAATCGCTTGTTTCTTAGGTTGCTTGAACCATTATCTAACAGTTTTCTCCACATCCCATTGAGTTCATATATTGAAATGGAATGATTTTGAAAGAGTGTTACTAACCTCTGAGCTTTTGACTGGACTTGTTCTTGTCAAAAAATCCAATCTATCTTACTCCTTGTCTTTTAATTTTGGATTTAAAGTAAATGCATCACACATGTAAAGTGTTGAAGACAGAAGTACCGGATGTGTTAACTTCCATATGAAAAAATTCTTGCTTTACATTGTGAATTCTTTTGATACCCCAGAAAATAAATTCTTGGGAGAAAATACCATGGATTTTTTTTTCATACTATTCTTCTAATGAGTGCTGGATGCTGCATGAGAAGATTTGGATTCATTTTGCTGGTTTTGTTTTGAGGCAAAATAAAAACCAAAAAGGTGACATAAAAACAAAGGGATCAACATCAGCACTAAGAGAACAGTCTCAGGATGAGCTAGGTCTTCTAGATCTGCTTCTAAACTTACCCTTTTAATCTGATTTTCTGCTTGTGCTTTCACTTACAGCTTTATAGGTGATAACAGCAATGGGAAATACTAAAAAAACCACCAGCTGCATGCAACTTACAGCCTTCTAATGGCATTATACTTGATCCTTCTCTGAAACAGAGTAAAATCTCATCTACATCCATATTGCCATCATTTTATATTTTGAAAGGAAAGGATGAACTTATATGCATCCAAGTGTCAGGAAGCAATTTACTGTCTCTGATTATAAAATAGGCATTCATGCAAATGACAATAATAGTTGTTAATTTATTTAAATCAGAGTTTTCTGATCCCTATTACTGGCAGAGAGTTTTGATGGATTTCAGTCTGATCTTTGAAGTAAATAATAAAAAATGGCATTCACTTTCCTGGGCAAAAGTATGTTTCAAGTCTAAATTCTAACACTGCACCTTAGAGCGACTGCGAACTCTCCTATCATGGTGTTACCTGGAAACTGCACTAGTACATATTCAGCTATGAATGGAAATAGTGTTACACAAAGGATTTAGGACAGTAACCTGTCAACCCAGCCTGAAATTCTTTCTCTCTCTCAGAGCACTTCATTAATTGCTGATTTCTGAAAGCAGCCTTTCAGCAAGTGGTACATGAATGTACCAGTAATTTAATTTAGAACATGTTTCACAAGTTTGCTTTACAAAGTGAAAAGCAGAAGCAGTAAAGTATTTGTAAAAAGCCATGGATATAACAGCTGTTTCTTACTTTGTCTACTATGACTGTTCCTCTGTCAGGAATGAAATTCAATTGATTTAGCGTGATTTGTTCTAGATAAATCTATGCAGGCTCTGTCTTACTGCTTTATTGTACGAAGCTTTGAAAGAGTCACATATAATTTTTTCCTATCTCTTGCCAGGAATCAGCTTCAAGTGGGACTGCTGTGCAAGTCTTCACGTTGTCCCTTCCAAGTGTCCTTTTTAGAGGTAAATAACACAGCAGACTTTCTTCCACTTTTCCTTTTTCTTTGAAGAAGTCTTGGAAATAATTGCTGGGGTTTACAGACTGGAATACACATAACTCGTTTGGTATTCTTTCAAGGCTCTTTCGCCCATTTTCTTGCCAGTTATTTGACTCCTAGCTAAAGCTATGTTTTGTTCAGGCAACAACCATAAATAAGCTCAAATTGCCTTTTTGTGCAGAAAGAAGCAAAAGAGAGAGATGAATGCTCCCACCTTCTCTGTTTCTCCTTTATTTCCTTTCCCCTTAGTTAAATTGCTAAATTATAAATTTCTTTGTAGGCCCCACACATGGGTTTACAATACTTTTCAGTATTATTGTAAATACCTTTCAGTATTTGAAATACTTTTCAGCCTCTGCCACACGCTCTGCCTCATTTTGTGCCTTACTTTTGGGGTTTTTTTAAATTTACAGTGACACATGGAACCCAAGAAAATAGGGAGAGGCTGGTGAGCAGCAATCTTCTTCATCAGCGTGGCTTTTTGTAGACACAATGTGTATCTTCTCCCAGTTAGCAACAGGCAGATAAACTCCTTGTGAAATTTTATATGAGGATAAACTGAAGAGGTAAGCGAGACCTGTGAATTCCAGTGACAAATGGTGTCCCACTAACTACATCAGTCAAGTCCAGTGTTTGTTTTTATCTTCCTTTCTGCCCTAACTGGCATTAAATATTGAAGAGTCTCCATGAGTATCCCTCGACTGTCACCTCAGATAAAGTTGTGGTGTTTTCCAATCTCCTGTATCTTGGCAGAATAGAACACATATTTAAGAACTGACATCAAAATATTAGTTCCTATTTCAGCTTACAAAACACTGGAACCAATTACTGACTTGGATGGAAGGAATGAATATTTGCATGTGAACTCTGGTGATTTGAGCTATGGAAACAATAAATATATTTCAAAAAGTAATTTGCTACTTCTACAATGAAAAAATAAATACCTCAAGCCCTGCTCTGTTATTTTCTCGGGAAAGCAAAATGGTCTAGGAAAACCAATCACTGAAAAGGAAATTGAAACCAAGTGGTTTGATTGTTAATACTAAGTACCATTTAGAGATGGCAGTACTTCTGTTAACTTTGTCAACCATTCTGTTACATAGTTAGGTAAAATTAAAAATAAATGTGAACTTTTGCTTCCCTTTAATTACCCAGTTCACATGTTGAAAAATATATTAAAGTATAGTAGTATAGGTAAGTATAACCTGATATTGAGGGGTTTGTGATGTATTTTCCTCAAGCATCAAAGAATTTGAGAATCTTGAGTACATACATCATATTTAAATTTTTAAGCCTTGGCACATAAATATGATTAGTCATATCCCACAAATCACTTGTTTCTAGAAAGATCTTAATATATTCTACAGATTTTTGAAAATATTACTTTATTAGATTGCCCATTTGCAAGCATTTAAAATTTTTGTAAGACCTATATTAAAAAGACAATTTATATTTCTTTCTCAAATTGCTAACCCAGTTTTGTGACAGTGTTAAAAATGTGAATTTATAGGTCTTAAACATTAAAATATGGTGTGCTAACTGAAAACAACTAGAATGCTATTAGTGAATTCTTTAGTCATTAATTTCTCAAGCATAATTTAGCAATGCATTAAAAATAGCAAGAGTTTTCATCCATCAAAACATAAATCTCTAAATAACTGTCCTTACAGTTTTGCTTCTCATTATATTTCAGAGAACAAAATGACTTCAATGAGCTTTAAATTCTGTTTGCTATAAGAGGAAGTTGGTCTTGGATATTAGGAGGCAGTTCTTTACTGTGAGTATGGTGAGACAGTGGCAGAGCTTGCCCAGAGAAGCTGTGGCTGCCCCGTCCCTGGAGGCATCCAAGACCAGGCTGGATGGTGCTCTGAACAGCCTGGGGTAGTGGAATAGAATTGGATGAGCTTTGGGNCAATGAGCTTTAAATTCTGTTTGCTATAAGAGGAAGTTGGTCTTGGATATTAGGAGGCAGTTCTTTACTGTGAGTATGGTGAGACAGTGGCAGAGCTTGCCCAGAGAAGCTGTGGCTGCCCCGTCCCTGGAGGCATCCAAGACCAGGCTGGATGGTGCTCTGAACAGCCTGGGGTAGTGGAATAGAATTGGATGAGCTTTGGGGTCCCTTCCAGCCCAAGCCATTCTATGATTCAATGAGTCCATGAACAGGTGACAGTGCATGTTTCTGGCTGTGTTGCCAGAGCCTTTTTAAGGGCCTGGCATAAGACTTGCATGCCTTCACATTTTTGTCTGTAGTCATTTACCTAGCCAATCCCATCAGATATCTTTGAAAAGGGTATCAGTTTTTATTATGATTTTTGCCATTATACTTAATGGCAAATTGAAAGTCATTAAACGTTTAAACTATCTTACTAGCATTACAGAGGTGCAGATTAGAATGTTACAGTTTTGTTCTTTCCATTCACAGCAATAATTTTGCTGAACTATTACATTTCCTACCAGAAAATAATTATGACATCGAAGAAAAGACTTAAGTTACGGCATCTAGCTCAACCCACAAAAACCCAGAGTTCACAGATTGTGTAAGTAATGAATGAATGAACCATATCTTTCCATCTTAAGGGACCTTCTCACAATTCACTAACAGCTTCAGGTCCCCCAAAAACTTTATAGATACTACAGTATGAGAAGCATTATGCATATACTTGATTAACTCCTGGCTTGTGTTTTAGTTTTGCCAAGAGACCATACATGGCAGACCAGTCATAAAAGTGTCATGCATTTAGGCTCTCCTCTTTCTAAACCTGCCCTCCTTCCCTACAGCTATCCATTGGTGTAGGGCTCCTATTAGCACATCAGGTGTCACAGTTACAATTGAGAAGAAAAGATACTCTATTCTGTTAATTTATTTATTCTACTGAACAACCATTGTATAAACCTGCTGCTCTGGATCCTGACTTGTAACCAGGGGGCCCCCCAGGTTAAGACTGTTTAAAAAGGTCCTCCTGTCATCTGCCCATCCTCTACCAGTGGCACAAATACCTGACAGCTGCACCTCCTAAACTGTGGGGGAGATTATGGTTCCTTTCCAATGTTGTGCTTTGAGCAATGGTGATTTAAGGTCTGGCTGTTGAGAAACAGAGCTGTCTGCAGAGCAGGGAGAAATGGAGCATCTCATCAGACATCCCAAGTTAGGTTTCCGTTGAGCATCAGTCTGACCCTGCAGTCTTTGATTCACACCAATGGTTAGCAATGGAAAGATTTTTCAAGTATTTGGAGCCATTTATCGCCCCTATATCTTCAGTTCTACATTTAACTAAAAAGAAGCAGTTTTCCTTTTATAAACTTTTCTCAAAACTTACTTTCTCTTTCCAATAAGTAAAAGAAAACCAAATACATATAAATAAAACTTTAATAGGTCCTAGCAGCAGCAATATAATTTCTCATTCCTGAATCACAAAAGACATTAAAAATCCTTAATTTACTGATGATATTGATCAATCTCTTTTATGTAGATAATTGCTTGGATTTACATATTTCAAAGCTAGGATTGGTGTATTGTGCAGGAAATAAAAATAGGCCACACTTCTGTTACAATCCAACCAAAACATAAATATCCATTCTTCCTGTACCTAGAAATTTTTAAGCAAAACATCCAGTGTCATTGCAAAGACTGATGAAAGACCTAATCACACTGAAAGAACCTAATTCTGTAACA